>VXAC01006820.1:456408-645555 GCA_013399225.1 Rhipidura dahli | reverse complement strand
TTTTTTTTTTTTTACTTCTGATCGATGGTGCAGTGCTATTTGATTAGTCATTATTTTTAGTTTTGTATGTAGCTGTTTGTCAGTTTATTGAAATGAACTGCCATCCGGGCACCCTGATCAAAGCAAAAAGCATGAAAACCTACGTGTTGCACTTTTGAGAGCAACAACAATGAAGCTAACCTTTCACCCTTGACTTTCTTTTAACCCTAATTTTGAAAGACAGTAGCAAACAATTCAGCTAACTTCTTAAGTAAAAGAATATTCAAACTAGCTCGATTGTAATGCAGTGCTCTTTTCAAGTGAATGGAAGGTCTCGAGTAATGCATACAAATACAGAGGCTGGGTAAGTTCATTACTTTGGAGTTTCTGGTGTAGTAATAGCAATGAAATGGTTAAAAGGCTGACTTTAAAGTGGCCACAATTAGGCTTCAAAGTTAACACCCCACCCCACTGAGATGAATGGGAGCAGTTGACATTTCTTAGTGCTATTGTTTCAGTCTGGCTTGCTAAAGCTTCTAAAATAAGACAACAGTACATCTGTTTACATTCTGCTTCCGCAAGCCCAGATGGGCTAGAAACTTCATTGTTTTTTTATGTGGAAGCTTGGATTCTGGAGAATACAGCAATATCCACAGGGTATCTGTAGGAAGAAGAGCTGAAAGCCGCCTTAATCACAGACATATCCCCCTCCTCTGTAAAATTCTATTGTCCCAGGACAAATCTGTAAAACACGGGGGGGGGGCGGGTAAAGTAGTATATATTTGAAATTCTTTTTACTTATAGCATGACATGCTATAGAATAACTTCTCATCAAGTCCCTAGCATGCAAATTTTCATAAATGGATGCGGTGTTTTGAACTTTTTTCTCTTTTAATAGTTTGTGGAAGATAAAGCTCTTGCTTTTATTGGATGTGGTAGCTTCTCTTAAGCCTCTCCTAACAGAAAGTCCTTGTCTCTAGAGAAGCCGGAGTTACACCCAGGAGGGTTTGAGACCAGGTGTTACTTTGTGTTCACATGGATGGAATCCTTTAATTTACTTCTGAGAGCGATACAAGAAGAAGCAAGATTTTTTTTGAGAATATCTTGCATTTTTCTGATACTATCATATGGCAGCTACATTAGCTGGAGTAAGATCTTAGGAGCTGGAATGGTTTAATAAAGGTGCAAGTGGGGCCAGAATTTGGAGCAGATGGTCTCTATTACCCCATGCCTCAGTTCGTGTAGGGAGTACACAGTGTCCTCTCAGACTTTTGTTGAGGGGTCTGCACAGTGGCAAACTGCCCTCAGTAGCAGCCAGAACCCTCGGAGAGCTTCTCTGATAAAAGCCACCCATTAGATATGCTCAGGCTGTAGATTGAAGCCAGCTGTGAATCTGTCGGAAAGATTTTCCTCATTGTGCTTTCATCAGGGTGGCTTGTTTTGCATATATATGTATTTTGGGCTTCATTGCTCTGACTTTGCAAGTCCTAGAGCCTGCCAATGATAAGAGCTCTCATGCATACGGGCTCCTTTTGTATGCTGGCACTCAGAGACCCTGCCTTCCTTTTGCCCACGGACAACACAGCTTGTGCATTGGAAGTGCCATTGTGGGCTCTCCCAAATGGTGTCTCCCAGATTTCCACCCTGGGTGAATTGCACGGTGAAGGCAGGCATGCAATCTGTGGCTTGGGCAACTTGCTTCCTGCCCAACTTCAAGCTGCATTTTCATCTGACTACAGAGTACAGTGGCCCTGAGCCTCGATAGGCCTCCAGGTTGTCTGAGACAACTGTGGGCATTTCAAGAGTGTAAACTGTTTCCTCTCTTGCTCTTCTCCTCAGTTCCTGTATTACGTGGAAGTGTGCAGCAATCTGGTCTGGATGAAGAAAATACCTGAGAAAACCAAAGAGGAATATTTGCTTTGAAAGTTTCTCTCATGAGATTGTTTTAACTTTCAATGTAAAAAAATGCTTTAAAAATAAAACAATGTTAAATCATGCTGGGAAAACCAATTCCAATGTGATAAAACTCCTACAGTGGGAAGTAAGAACCACTCAATTCAACTGCAAATGGAAAGGCATGTTATTTAATGAAACAGAGGATTAGAGAACAGCATCAAGTATTCATTTGTTATATTTGTTTCCATTTTTTCTAGTCCATTTCTGACTGTGGATTTCCTCAGTATTACACAGACTTGAGTTACATCTTGTGCATCTTGTGGAAGAAAATAGGTATCCTAATAGACCTTTCAAATATAGTTAAAATGACTTCAGCAAGGCTACAGTAGGTCAGTGGCAGACAAAGAAGTTAGGGGATGTTTTGCCCAGTTCTGCATATTTTAATTAGCCAAACTGGTCTGCCTCTCTGTATTACAACAGCACTGTAATACCTAAATATTCAGAAGTCTAAGCTGTGTATGCTAACCCTAACACAGAGTGTTTCTTGAATAGACCTTAAGAAAATACTGCTGTAGCTTCTTTACTAGTTGTGCCCTCATCTGCTTTTTGCCTCATATTCAAGGATGGTTTTGACAACAGAACTATCTTTTAGGGAATATAAAATACCAGGGATTGAAAGGGACAGATCGGGGCAGGGCAGGAATTTGCCAGCAGGATGATGTTCTAAAGCAATTTCCAAAAATCAACGTGTTATAAAAAGAATTTTTTAAACATTGTGCTATTTTATTTTTCTTTTAGAAAAGCAAATGGAGCCTTCCATTATAAGACTAATTTTGCATAAATTGTGTGTTTCCCTTTTGTGGTGTATTTCTTGAGTCAATTTATATTTTGCATGCCTATTGCTCCCAGTCTCTTTACTGGTCTGAGCTTGCTTGCTAACTGGTATGGGCCACTAAGCATCAGAATCATAGTTTGCTTTGGGCAGCTTGGTACATCATGGCAGTCATTGTCCCATAGAAGAGGATGAAGGATGCAGACGGTCGCTCCTGTGTGTCTCATGAAAAATGCCATAGGAAAAGAGCCCTGCAAATTCAAACAGTGCTTTTCTATTCATGAATACTGAAAATTGGAATGTCTTCCCAAAATAAGTTTTATTTCTTATTGAAAATTCTTCTAAAAAGCCCCAACAAAATGAAACAGTTGATATTTACTTAATCATGCCAAGTTAGGTAAAAAATGTTTAATAAAAATGTATTTTATATGTTTAAATTTCCATATTTTTTTTCAACTGTTATTATGATGAGATTGTACAAGAATTAATTTTATTCTTTCTTCGTCTCATCCTTTTTCCATCCTAGACAATGGAAATAGTTTAATCTAACAGTTTTTACATTGTGGTCTGTGCACCAGAGCTGGCTTGTAAAACTTTTTCTTTCAGTGGTTTTATTGTTCAAGAATGGAGGCTTCCTGTTCCTTCTGGCCATGCATTTTGATTTTATGAATGAGTATGCTTAAATAAAAGAGTAATACTAATCAAGTATATACCTTTTGTACAGCTTTATGTTCTCCTCAAATAAAAAATGATACCTGAACTGCAAAGGTAACAACTCCTCTGAAAGGCTGAGCCAAAAGTCAGCAGTGGATAAGAGAAATCTGGGATTCCTTCACTTTAGGTATTCAGTAAGAAAGAGGAAACAGCACAGGTAAAACATTTCATGGAGTATTGCTCTTTCTGCACATACTTCAAACTCGATGGTGTAAGAATTGTATTTTGGGCTGTTTTCAAGCAAGAGAAAACTAATGGGGGTTTTGGTTCATGACAGGGACTAACAAACCAAGTAGGATCAATTACAAATTGAATAGCTAAGTGAGAGCTGCATGATCTTGGTTGCTGCATCACACTGTTTTTGTTTCCATATTGCCTTTTGCAGTTTTATTGTTCTAATGCTTCATGTTTGTGCAGTTTGAAGGTTGTTGTGTACGTGACTAGATTCACTCCCTACTGGGATATAGGCCAAGATATTCAAAGTGATTGTTTATTTTGAGGACCTCCATTTTTTAAGGGTTCAAACCAGAGAAGTTTTGGAGTAGGGTGCCTTGAGAGGGAAACTCAGTTGTTTGTGTGGTTTGTCAACATGACATGGAAAGATAAAAGAAGAAAAAAATGGGTGCAATCAAAATCCTTGTTCACTTTTTACCATCTCAGTGTCTGATCTTTGGTTTTCTGAATCGAGGGGACAAGATTTGGGTACTGCTGTGCTGAAAACCAAAATGTGTACCTGGCCATGCCCCAGGCTGAAGGAAGTAAAGCTGAGCAGTGATATCACTTTGTCTCTCCATTTCTCTTCCCTAACCTCTTAATTATCCTAGAGTTTTACCTAAGATTTAGATGTGGTCTTCTGGTAAGATGGTGGCGAGATCAGTGCTGACCGTACCATATGTGGAATAGGTGTAACAGCTGCAGTATTTATATTGTAAAGCATATAAAACCTATGTATTCCACTGCTCTGGCTGTTGTGTGGGTCAATCTACCCAGTGCAGGGGTAGCAAGAGGACATGTCTTCTAAAAGGACAGCATGAGCATGGGTCATGGAGCTGTCAGGAGACTTGGTTAGAATTAACTTTCCCCTCAAATTCTTTCCTGCTAATCCAGAGAGGTACAATTTGTGTTGCTGAAAAAACTGCATTTGCGAGAAATACTTGAGTTGAGCTAAAAAAAAAAAAAGTCCTGGAAACATTTAATTAGGTTTTATCTTTTTGATTGCCTATTTTAGGACAAGATGTCAGCTGATATAGCTCCTTTAAAGATGCATTCTGGATTTAGGAGAAAAAAACCCCAGCATGAGCTGTGAAGTCTTAATTGTTAGAAGTCCAACAATAGCTTAAAAACAGACTGTAAAGCCTGGTCTGACAGCTGGAGGAAGGGATACTTTATTAATAGTTGTAAGGAATGGGTGGATAGAGCCTGAAAAAGGCAGCAGGGGATATAAAAAGAAGACTTGTAACATGAAACCATTGCCAAAACCCCTTACTGAACAATTTATGAAAGAGCCTGCATCGCATAAGCATCCAGTTAGTACATGGTGAACAGGATAAACAGCTTCTGACTGATTTGCCTCACTGAAAGTGAAGGTGCACCAGTGCTGCAGCCCAGCTCTGCTACGGCAGATCTTTTAATGGTCTGCAGATTGGCACACGTGCCTCACTGGCCAACCTCTGTTTTCATGACTCAAAGTTTCTGTCTGGCAAGCCACAGGTGAGGGCACTTGCTGTATGGTCGTCACACTTCAGTATTTTACAGTCTGATAAGTCCCCTGAACATCCTTGCAACAGATAACCAAATTGCTCTGCTAATATGACCTGAGACACACAACTCCAAACACTGATATTCTGCAGGAGGTGGCAGGGAAGATCCCTCTCTACAGGGATTTCACGTAGCTACAATCTTTCCAAATTAAATCCCCAATTAAAGTACAGCTGCATGTTTTCTGTGGCCAGGAGTTGACTGTGTAGGAGATAACAGGAATGCAAAATCCTTCTTGTTAGGTAGCTTCTTGATAGCTTCTTGTTGCTACAGCTTCAGCTGTAGGGCTTCTCTGCTTCCAGACTGCCTGGGTAGGGTATCCAATAGAGCTGTGTCCCACACTAGGCTATGACTGTTTATGACAGATACAGAACACTGCAATTTTCTAGTTATTTAGTAAAGAAGTCCATTGGTAAATGTCAATAAGCCCCAGAAGTTGGGAAAGCCTTGGAAGCAGAAGGGCTGCAGTTGTAGGGAAGTTTTGATCTCATTTGCAATCACACATCCATAAAATCTCTTTAGTGCAGACTCCCTGTCTCATGCCATGCTGACTCTGTGTGAGATCTGACTTTGGTCTTCACTCTTTAATAACGAGAGCTCAGGAGGGCGGCGAGAGAGGAAATGCAAACAGAAATCTCAGCCTGGTTTTTAGCATTGTACAAAGTTAACCTATGTTGCCTGTGCCAATCCTAATCCCTCCTTTCAGGTTTGTCCTTTCCGTGTGGGTCAATGGCAACTCAGTTCCTGATACATCAAATCCAGACACTTGCTGAGCCCATCAGTATCTCCGGCAGCACCGCACGGTGCAGATGACACTTACTGTGTCTGTGGTACATGGCCAACATGTTCTGAGGATCAGAGTTTTCTGTGGACATGGCATCAGCCTGGCTTCCCTTCTCTGCTGCTCTCCTCAGCTGCAAGTGTGTTGCACCTATAGGAAACGACATTTCTCTTCACTTTCGTTTTAACCACATTGTCAGGTTTGTTGGCTGTTTTGCTTTCCCTAGAAGATGGTTTTCCTTTTCCACCAGTGATCTTAGCCAGCTTCACAGCCTTGATGGGAATTTCTGCTCCTGCTACTCTGCAGCAGATGTCCTTTCTAAAGTGTTCCTTTTCTTTCTGTATATTGTACAAAGCAGGTTTCACCTTTAATAGCTATTGTTTGTTTGCAAGGGGAATTGGCAAGCTAGGTATTTTCTTGCAGCTTTTCCTTCATAACCCTTTTCCTTCAACTTCTTGCCTTCTCTGTGTGGCACCAGTACTGGGAACAGCAGACCTGCCAGATGAGCTGTCAAGCTGTGTTTCAGCTTTACTTTGAGTGGTATAAGCAATTAGCTGGTTAGAAGACCAGCCCCGCATTCATGAGATATTTCTGTGCTTACAGGTGAAGTAAAAAATGCAAAGGTAGATGTTGTTTGTGGCACTGGTGTGGAGAACTGGTGTTGCTAAGATGGGAGAGGAATTGCATTTCCATGAGGTGTTTGGGATTTTTTTCTGCTGGATTCTTTCCTTTTCTGTACAAGAGAAGTATTTAAGGGCCTACGTATTCAAATGCTGTGTAGGAACTTGTCCAACCTAATTGCAAAAAGAGGATGATTGCATCTGCACTCATTGATAACTTGGATGGATGATAATCCATAATGGTAGACTTTGTAGAATGTGATCAGGAGGAAAGGCAGAGACAAAATCTCTTTGGCATAACCATGGGTAAGATATATACCCATAGTTTTCTTATCAAAGTCGTGCTGGTATGTGACAGAAGGAGGGAGAACACCCCTCCTCATCCTGTGTCAAGGGGCACATGCTTATTATTTCTCTTGGGCCAGCCTGTAGTCTGGTTGGATTGGCTCCCCCTTTTTGCTCAGGTTTGTTTTTAGTGATCATACAGCCTATCCATGAATGCTAAATCATGCTTTGATTCCATGTGTCAGCTGCTCCATACTGAAATATGTTCACCAGAATTTCCAGTCTGGTCCCAGGGAGACCTTCCTTACAGTTTTCTAAATGATGAAAAGTTAGAAATGTTGCTAACCATGCCTCTGATCCACAGAAAATATCAGTGACATTAAAGGAAATAATTCAACCTTCTTGTGTTTAGGTTTCAGGTGTGTTACGTGTCCTAGCTATAAGGGAGCATATTATTGCTTTTGTACACTATTGCTGTTATAATCTAGGAGAAACACATCCTTTCAGGACACACTCCTTATTTAGCAGACTAGAAAAATTTAAAATATAAGACATCACATGAGGCTGAAACAGCAGTCCATCTGTAGGGAGACTTCTTGCTGCTCTAGGAGAGGCATGGTGCTGCTGTGCTTTGGGAAACATCAGGACCATTACTTCCAGTAGCTGAGGCATGTTCCCAGTATGCAGGGTCCCACACCCTGATTTTTTTTGAGGTAGGCAACTTTTAAAATAAAGTTATCTTTCTGTCTTTCCTTTGTTGGCCTTTTTACTACTTTTAGACATCAGTTGCCTTTGTGAGTCTTCTTTATGGTTATATTTGATAAAAAATGCAACTGGTTTGGATTCCCCACCTAAATAACTTGACTGAGAACCTACAATACTTGCTGTTCTCCCTCTTCTTCAAAGCTAGACTAAAATTAATGAAAACTTGCAAGTGGTTTGTTTAACACACTTTTTTTTTTTTGAGATTCTTTTTCTCTTCTCCCTCTCATCATTGCAACCTGTGCAGCTTCCTTGTACTCTCTTTCTTTAAACATTATGCAGAACAAAGTATACTTTTGCTCTTTACTTAGACTTTGAACCCTTTGAAATGAAATCAAGTGAGTTTGCCTGTACTTAGCTGGTTAGAATCTTAAGAACTTCTACTGTTTTGCTGTGCAGGGAGTGCCATAGCTGATTAAAACAGATTTGATCTTCTGTCTAAACCTCTAGATCAGCAGGGTTATTTGTGATTTTTAATCTATAGGAGTGTCACAAAGTTGTAAGGTATCACTGCACACTTCCTTAGGAAAAAATATAATCACACCTGATTTAGCCAAGGTTTGTAAATATTAGTGATCAAGCAGAACATATCTGAAGTGAGTCTATGAGTGCAGCTAGGTTACTGATTTTCCTCAGTTCTACATAAGCGGAGAAGATACAAAGTACTGACAATTTCACCACTGCATCTAAACCCAGGACTAAATACGATGACATAAGTGCATATAAAAATATATATGCAATTCTGTACATGCTTTCCATCAGTTCTTAACTCATAAGTTACTAATATGAATTTGATCTACACTACTTATATGTACATGTGATAAACATATGCTAAAAAGGCAAAAGTGCCTTGCAGAATATGTGGTCTGAGTGACAATATTTACCCCATATGAATGCCTGCAGTGTGGCAACCTAAGTTCATTCCTCATCAGATAGATTAAGTCCATTCATGTCCTAATAAGTGGTAGCTGCTCTAGGAAGCCCTCTAAGCTTTCTATAACCAGACGTGCCACTAGTAATCTTTCCAAAATGTGATGTCAATGGAGCTGCAGCTGGTTAAAGGGCTATGCAGGGCAAAAAGTGGCATTAGTGGCTAATAAAGGCTAATTCTTTTGCAAGCAAAATTAGCTCGCTTCACTAGCTTGTTATGACTTGAAGTGTCTGGCCGTTGAACTGTGCTTCTGGCTCATTTGTTGCTCTCAAAGAGATCCCACCCTGGCTGACAGCTGTACTGGACTGGAAGAAAGTAGCCCAAATGAGTGAGAACAAGAGGACTTCAGTTTGTGAGGCTTTAGGACAGTAGCAATCCATGCAAACCTTCATAAGAAAAAGAGATGAACCCAACAAGGAATGTCTGTGATATAGGTCTTGGCTCTGGGTACTAATTTTCCTTAACTAACTGGCTACCACTGCAGAACTTTGTTGCTCACAGATCCTGTAATTGATCCTCGTTGTATGCAACTCCCTAAGAGACACAAATATCCAGTAACTGGTTGCAGAAACCCTAAATAATCACTAAAAGCTTGACTTCCAGTGCATCCCAAATGCTGTGATTCTCTAAAGTGATTAAAAAAGCACCAGAATAGTCCAAGCTCTGTGGATGTGCATTTATTTTTACTCACAGGTGTTTTGGGGTAAATGCCACATCAGAGTGTTTTTATTACAAAGTTCCTGTTCCTGCTCAATGCAACTGTACCTATTCTAAACTCCTTCATCAAAGGCAACCATTTCCTTTTTTCTTTAATCTCAGATCAGTTTACTAAGGGCAGTTGTCCCTGACTTCCTTAAGCTTTTCCTGCAGAAAAGCTTTCTTAAATTCTTCCCTATGTCCATTCTTTCCTTCACACATGCTTAGAAATGTGTGTGCATGTGTATAAACATGGGCACACACATGTGCCCATGCATATTTTAACCAGTTTCTGCTTCAGTCCTACAGCCTTGTGCATGATCAGACTGGGAAAGGACTCATGGAAAAGGTTGCTGCCAAAGAGCAATGAAACTCTGGCTTGCTTGTGTACTTCCAAATGATTTTAATGCCTTCTTTATTTATGAGATGTTTCAAATTTCTGAACTTTCTGATAACATTACATAGACAAATGTGCACTGAGGTCAGGAGTGATTATTTTTTCACTGTGGTACTGTTTTTGAAGGTGATTTGACACTCACTGTTAATACAGATCATCCAGAGTGACAGGTTGGTGATGTTGCCTTTTGTGCAATTAAACCCTTGAATGTTGTTCCTGGATTGAGAGTTTATAGAAACCACATGGAAATATTGGTTTATGCTGTTAAGTAAAGTTTGGGTGCCAAACTTTTTTTCATTAGGAAACCGTATTTGAGTTAAAAGGAGACCTTGGACTAATGAATGGGTTTGGCTTCAGCAGCATACCTGTGACATTGCTTTCTTTGCACCAGAGACCCCTGTGATGGTTCCAGTGTTTTGGTGACACTAGAAAGGGAAATCTCTCAAGAGAAGACCCACAGGTCTGACTCATCATTGCAAAAATGCCAAAGCAGAACTTAGGTAGAAACTGAGGCTTCAAATTGAACTTTTCCATCTGTATTATTTTGTACCTTGCGAAATTTTTGTTTGATTAGCCATAGTTGGGCACAGCTTGAATGCCCAGTCTTGTGAGGGGCTGAAAGATGGTAAGAGACAGTAATTGAAATGATCTTTGGTTGCCAAGGATCTCAGGAAATCATGCAAGAGGAAACTCCCAGTATGTATTTTTCACACCAAAAGGGATTTTTCTCACACATTAAAAAAAAAAAAAAAGAAAAAAGTAAAGGCTCTTTGATCCAGACATAATGATATACTAAAGAATATTTAACTTATGTTGTGTAATGATGATTTTCACATTGAAAATATAATGACAGACTATAGGAAAGAAATCTTACAGCAACCTAGATGGTAGAGAGGAGACCTGGAGCTAACACTGGACCCAGAACAAAACTCCCCAGTCAGGGATGCATTTGAGGGGGTAAGTTGCTTGCCATGGTACATGAGAGATTGGTGCTGAAGTGTCCCCCTCTGCTTAGATGCCACCCCAGACAGAATATGGCAGGAATGTGTCAATGCTTCAGACTATGCTCAGGCTGCAGGAGACAGTCACTACTCTTTATCTTAAGTATGGAAGTATTAGCACCCTGTATTGCCAGCAAAGACCTGTAGAAAATTTCTAAAGATATCTTGACTGAAAAGTCAGAATAGTCTGTTTCCTGCTGAATCAGACAGTTTCTCTGTAAGAAAGCAAGGAAGTACTGAAGTAATGTAGGACGTGACATCTTCCTGCCATTTGCAGTGTTCTTTCTGTCAGTTTGGGTCCTCTAGTGGAATAAATATCAAGTCCAGTGTGGTGAGTGGTAGGCTGGGTTTTCATCCTTTATGCATTATGGTCACTGTGGCCAAGGCTGTTATCTGACCCTTCCTTTGCCTGCTGAGGCAATTCAGCTCTATATGAATATTCTTGATTGTGGTCTGCTGTTATCTCTCCACCTCCATGGTTTCTATTCTTCTTGGTACCCCCTTTCATCAAAAGTAAAAGTGCTGCTCAAATTTTGTTTTTGCTTCTTCAAACTCCCTCCTTTCTTTTGCTGTAACTCCACATCTGTATTTTTTGTTTATGCTTTTCTGTTTTAAAGTGTGCAAAGTTGTTTTTTGTACAAAAAGTGTCACCGTGCCAGAGCAACAGCCAGCAGTGGTGCTTCTGCCCCAGTGCTTAGCTGATAACACAGACAGAACTGAAGCATTTCTACTTCTGTGCTTTGAACTCCTTCTCAGAGCTGGTTTCCTGATTTGTCTCATTAGCACTGATTTGCTTTGTACTCTGAGTGCAATTGCTCAGTTGGTAAGAGTTAGAGCAACCACATCTCCATTTTTCTCTAGCTTAAGCAAAGCAGCACTAATGGCCACCTCTCCCTGGTTTTTCTTTGGCAAACTTCCCAGAAAGATGTGTTCTTAATTGTAATTTGCCCTCTGTGGTCAGCAGCAATATCTCCTCTTTTAGTGTCTCAACAGCTCCACTATATTTAACCCTGTGTGTGTCTAAGGCTTCACCTGATCTCATACAGAGTAACCCTGTATTTAATTAGGCTGAATATATGCAGCAGAGATGATCACATTTATTGTATATACAATTAATTCCTCTTTGGTCTGCTACTTTGTCTGCTTTTTGTGACTTAAAACCAACCAAACAAAAATAACCCACCACTTCCTTCTGGAAAAATAATGTTGTTTTCTGGGGAAGGCATCTCGTGTATCTTACTAAAGCTGGTTTTGGAATTTTAGGCAGACAAGCAATTGTCTGTCCAAACACTTCAAAAGGAACCATGAAATGACCAGGCCATAAATCCAGGAGCAGCACAACAGTGGGAATATGAGACCTGCAAAGTGTAATAGGAGTCTTTTAGTCCAACCTCCCCTCTTTCCACCCTGGTGCTAAATATACTGCTGACGTCCTTGCAAGAAAAGAAACACACTGGGCTGGAACATCAGTGGTTTTGCCAGGGCAATGGGCACCCTTAGTGGGGTTTGGACTTAGTTCCATTTCTCTAAATTTCTTTGGTAATACATGAAAAAGGAATGTCAAATTTTTGTATTTGGATTTGTGACTTTGGTGGTGAAGTTTGGCAAATATCAGGTCTTCCTAACAAAATGTTGAATTTTAAATCTAACACTAAATCTAATCTAAAAAAACCTATTTTTAATACAAATAAAACAAACAACTTTCCTTCCAAGTACATATCATGCTCTTCAGGAAATCCTGTCCTGGCTTAAGGAAAGAGAAGCTTTCATCCAAAGTGCCTTAATAACTGTTGTAAAGTAAGAAGGTTTTTCCAAAGTGTCTAACTTGCCTGTGACATTTGTTCAGCTAATTCAACAATACTTTTGTGGCAACTATTGCACTTTATTTTATGCAGGAGACAGATAACCAGCCCTGTGAGTCTTGGAAGGAGCCTTTGCCTACTGTTGATCATGTGTAGTTTGTTTTTTTCATATCTCTAACCTCACAGAATGTCAGGAAAAGTGATACTGTTGAAAAAAGCCAAAGAAACCAATTCAGGTTGAAATTCAATTAAAAACTTGACTTTTTTTGGTGTGTGTGTAAAAATAGATGTTGATATTGAAATATTATTATCCAGCTTTCCCAGATATCATGTCTTTCACCTATCCCCATCTTTCCCATCCAGTTTTATAATCATGCTTGGTCATTCCCAAACTGAATTTCTGGGGAAGTGTGTGATTTGCCACTTTGAACAAAAAAACCACCCAGTTTTGTAAATAGCACCTCATAAGGAGTTTGCAGCAGCTTCTGAAATATTTTGTGTTAATGACACGACTTCTGTTTTTGAACTTTTATATGTAACTCTCCTTTTTTTGTTTTTTTAATACCTAACTAGGGAAGATTCCTGATAAAAACATTGATTTAGCTTTGCAGCAAGCTTTTCAAGATCTCTTTCAGAATCTCTTTCTGTTGCCATTCAATGAAGAGTTCAAGTCTCTTTTTAAGGCTTTTATCTCGATATTCTAGTTAATTCATTGTTAAATGAAGTGTTTTATGAGTTTTAAAATATTAAATATTGGATGTACGTTGCTTATGAACTCGAGTAGGTTTTGGTAATGTGATTTATTTCAACGTGTTTTGTATAAACAGTAAGTTTCATTAAATAATTATGAAAGTATTGCAGAGAAGTAACCATTTCATACTTTTTTTTATAAGACTTAAGTGCTGCCCCAAAGCATGTGCATTCCTAACACCTGAATCTGGTGCAATCCATGTGCCACATGTCAGGCACAGTGTGGGTGGGCCCCCATCAGATTGAGCATTGCTGTGCCCCTTCCTCTCCAAGGGTATAGCCTCAAGTGGGAGGACCACAGCATCATCTTTCTGGGGAGCATCCTTCTCCCTGGCTTCTGTGGGGGACACTTGTCCCAGTTCAGGATGCCCCAGGAGGCTGTCACCCTCGAGGGGATTGCACAGCAGTGTACTGGCTGTGTCTGTCCCGCTGAGATCCCAGCTGCAGGGTGAGGAGGCAATGCTGCCCTGGAGATGCGTGTGGGCAGCAACACTGTGGAACAAATCATGGCAAGGTGATTAGAATTATAAGTCTTCTGTGTGTGAGACCAGGTAGGCTTTATGTATTTTTTGAAGTTCTAATTTTTGAAGGTTTTTTCCATTCCAGACCCTACAGTGACCTTACTGCTGGCTGATTCTAGAGACCCACCTTGTTATTCTTCGTTGGAATTTCTCCATCTCAAAAATCAGAGGTAAGGATCAAAGTACCTTGAAACAGTGGGATGAAAAGTACTGTGGTTATTATGATTATGCTGCTTGCTTTTAATATCAGAAAGGGAGATACTCTGTTCATATATTCAGAGAGAATTAAACGCCATGAAGCTAATGGAATTGTAACAATAGTATGAGGAATGCTGGTAAAATACCAGCATGACATGGCTTGAGTTTGAAGTATTACATTTTTTGCCACATGTTAAGAACCACTAACGCTGGTGGCTACTGTAACTTATTAAGAATTGTATGGGAATCTGTTTTCAATATCTGTGATTTAAAAATATCTTGGAATGTAACACTGGAAAAGAAAAAGAAAATATATTTCCTGAAATCTGCCTCAATGCCATTTTATCACTGTCTAATTTCTGCTGTTCTGTTTTTTTTTTTTTTTTAAATTTTTTTTTTATTACATTTTCATACACAATTTCATCATTTTCCCAAAGAACTAACATTTATCAGATGTCACATGCTGAAAATCATCGGTGTAGTCATACATGCTTTGCTTTCTTTTCAAAGAGACTATTAAGCATTTCAGGGAGGAGTATTTGTCTTTCTGATTTCTGTAGTACAAAATGGTAAGGAAACTTGAAGTGTTTCCTCTGTGCTTCTGCCACGTCTACAGATTTTTTTCCCTTTAAGTATTTGAACATTACAGCTGAAAGGATCTGATTAAACACGCTGGGCTTTTTACAGTTCCTATGACCTCTACTCAAACTGCGTTAAACACTTAAAACTCAGCCTAACTAAACTGGAATGGATGCTTTAAAATAAGAATTATCTTCCATTTTATAACAGGGGAAACTGTAGAGCTACAAGTATCATCACGGCCACTTTTCTTCATAAACAAGCCAAACAGCTTTAACTCATGGGTAGCATCATTTCTGCCCTGTGGTCTTGAAAACTCAGTGAAAAGAACAGGACATCACTACTGAGTCCAATTTTTAGCTTGGACACAGATTTCTTCTGTGGCTTAGAACAAGTTATTTCTTTCTCATATGTTTTAGCTTACCAGCTATATAAAACATATGAGCGCATGTTCTAGCAAAATGCTTTAAAACATAGAGGTGACTGTTTAGAAGTTCTTTAAAAGAAGTTTCTGTGAGGTCTCAGCCTGCTTCCATATTTGTCAGTGAAAGTTTTACCATAGGCTTAAATGGCCAGACTAAGGGTTAGAATAAATTTCATTTAAATTAGTGACTTCATGTAGGTATTTGGATTAACAAGGCTTCTAGTCTCCCTGACACCTCCTTCAAATTAGAACTTGATTCTTCTGAGCTGTACTAAGAAGCATTCAGGAAATTAATTAATTGGCCTGATTCTTCTCCTTTCACCCACCTAAGAACATATCTCGTCACCTTGATGAACATGTCATCTTCAAACCTTATGAAGAAGCTGCTCATGCCTAAAATGTCACCATAGTTAATTGGTTTGGTCTAAAGGTGTCAAGATCCAGAGTTTCTGAACCTCAAAAGGCACTGGCAGTATTCTCTTTGTTTAATAAAGGATTATGGCCTCAAAAAGTGATGCCTCAGAAGCATCACTGCCCTTAGATGTGATATGGAAGTAGGAGCGAGTCTGTTTATGGCCTGTACATGACTCAGTAGGACCTGAAGGTTAGTTATCCCGTCCTGAGAGCACTTTAAGCCTTCCAACAAGGTGTTCTGGTGAGGAAGGGAGGAACAGAAGGGTGTACTAGCACCCATATCTGCTTCTGGAATTGATAGTGCCAGGTTGTCCCAGGGCCTGACCAGTTCAGCATCTACATGTGTGTACTGGTGGTGAGCTGATTATCTTCTGCTGGTTGATCCCAGGTGTCCCACATACCTGCTTACTTTCTAAGGTGTGTAGTGGGGTACCTTATTGCTTTGCAAGGCTCAGGTAGATAGCTTGTATGGTCAGAAGTTTGGACCTAGCTATGCAGATTGTTCTTAGTTGCTTCCTCAGGGTCACTGTGCTCAACTTTTCATTGAGCTTTCTGTGGCCTGTGCTTCAGTCTTCTGCAGCTGGCTGAAGCAGATAGGACCTGAATGATAACAGCAGCAGCCCAGGAGCACGAGGTTTCCTGAGGTCCTAATGGCCATGCAAATATATTGTGCAGGGGTGACTTCAAAGTGGCTTTTCTTTAGACTGCACATCAGTGCTGCTGTATCTGGGAGGACAGTTCCATCAGAGAGCAGATTTGCCTGCCTGCTTCTATCAAAGCCTGCAGTTACTTGTTCCATGTACACATTCAGGTGTGCAGCATCCTACAGTTATGATCCAGTGGGAGAGGCAAATCTAAATGCAAATATAGCTATTCCAGCCAGTCCAAACTTTTCTCAAGGTCAGGGAGTATCTAGTGGTTCTTAAACAGGGGGAAATGTTGCCAGGTGGTTTGTGTATGGTAGTGATGCTTAGCAGCAAATTAAGGAGTAGACGGAGGCACAACAAGAAAACTTGCAAATACAGGATTCTGATTTGGGAAATTTTATCCTCATTGTCAGGAAAATAAGTCTCCTAGATGGACTTGATAGAATAAAAGCACTGTAATTTTAGAAATGTTATTTTGGACATCAGAACTTCGACATCTAAAATGATGTAAGGTGTTGGAACAAATATGTATGCAGAGTTTGGTCTTCGTGGCTTCACAGAATTACTCACACTTCCTTTATTTAAAAAGAACAACCACATTTCTCACATCCTAAAAGTGACAGTCCCACAGTGAAATGAAGAACTAAGTGTTCCTTGAACACACTGCACCTGATGCACATGCAGGGGTTAAAGGGTTCAAAGCTCAGAGGAAAGGGCATAGTGGCTAAAAGCTACCTGGGAAAGGTCAGCTCTGAGGCAATTGTGAGTTTTCTGTTCAGTGGCCATAACACTCCTTCTCCAACACAACTTACTTAATTGTCACTACAAGGGGTGAATGGCCAGATGAAGAAGTTCTTTTATAATTGGAATTGGCTTGAGTTACTTTTCATGGTTGGAACTGAACTAGAGAAATGGCCAAAAACATTTGAATGGTCTTGGCTCGTTTGGTGCAGTGTAACTACACCAGCACAAAAAATGTAAACAATTACATGGTAAATAGAAAGATGCATGCCAGGTTAGTAGTGTGAGAATGCCTTGGCAAATTAGACTAACGACTGCATGGGACACATTCTGCTACAGCTTCCACTAGTCATATGAGCATGTTTGAGGGGAATATGATGTGTCCAGAAGCCTGAGCAAACACAGTTTGAACCAAGTGCTCATCCCCTTAATAGAAGAGACTCCCAGAATGATACTATCCTGATCCACCTTTCTGTCTGTCCACGCATTCTGTTTTCTGAGCCATGAAGCTGCAATGACCAGTCCCTTGCAGTCAGTTGTTCAAAGACAGGATAAGCATGTGTTTAGGTGAATTGCCAGAAGCAATGCTATCAGATGCTCAGTACTTTTGATTCAATGATCATTTTGTGAAAATCCAACCCAGGGCTAAGTCTACCAAAGAACTTCTGTGTTCTAATGCACCCAGTGGAATTTATCCAGAAAAGATATTCTGTACTGTGCCAAGGGCTATGACTGGGTACCTTGGGAGGGAATGTACAGAACTCTGCACATACCAAGGAAGAAACTGTTAGTGGGTAGGAATTGTTTGGAGGAAAGATAGGACTTAGCTCTCTTTACCATTTTCTGCACTCAGGTTGCAGCTCAGCCTCCTTTACTCAAGGGTCCTCAGCCATGAACTGTTAGAGTGACACAGCTTGGTGCTGCATGGCTAACAGTCTGCTGTAGTTTTCCAATGTAGAAACAGCTTCCCAAAGCATTTTAGCCAGTTTCAGGCCCCCCATCAGCTCCTAAAATTATCTCCTTTTCAAAAGTGGTAATTCACAGCCCTCTGTCCTATTCTCCAAGTTGTCTTTATTCTCTTTGAAATAAATCTCTCCTTCCTTGCCTTTACTTAAGTGTCTTGCAGTGGTTACAAAGACACCAGCCTCCCGATTCAGTGACATTGCTGATACTGATCCACTGTGTGATTTCTTTGCTCTATAGAGTCAGTCTCTCCAACTGCTGTCTCAACAATCAGTTTCATTCTGTTTTTGCAGCACTGATATTTTTCAGCTCTGCGTCTCTTACATTTTCTAGCATGGCAAAAGGTCCACAAAATCAGCTAGTATAACAATTTATTCAACATAATCCATGGAAATATACATAATGAGAAGGGAAAACTTTAGTCTTGTTTATGGTCTTTTATGGTTATGTGCTGAAGTACTGTAACTGGTTTTAGATACTTGTTTTAAAACAAGTTGTCTAAATCTTGAGCTATGTAAGAAAATTGATGGTAGGCTTGTAAAATAAGGCCCACGGTCTGATGTTGAGATTAATTCAATCATGTTAATTTCAGGAAGTTTAAAGTGACCTCTTATTGCCTGCAATTGAAGGTAAATGAAAAGGAAATTATATTTGATTATTCTCATTAGTTAAGAAAGCCAGCAAGCAAGAAATGGCTCTAAACATTGTGAGGAAAGTTTAGAATTATATATCAGGGAAAAGTTTATAAATGTAAGAACTCATAGCCAAGGAAACCAGCTGCCAAATGAAGCTTTGGAATCAGCACTGCTGAAGATATTCAGGGCTCAGTTAGACATCCATCTATCAAAAAAGGATAAAGAAATCAGTCCAGCCACAATGTAGGGATAATACAACAGAGTTTCCTGCCAAATTTCTACCCCAAATAGTGTATGATTTAGTTGGAATGGAAAAGGAAAGCACTTTGGCTTGCTAGATCTTTCACTGATATAATCTTAAAAGCACAAATACTTCTGCCTTTTAAAAAGTATTGCTAGGAACTTTTAAAAAATTTTCTTTATTGTAACCGGAGTGTGTAGGTTTTTCCCTAATTTCAGACACAGTGACTCTGGCTTAGAATATTGTTATATTTTTTTAACTTAAAAAATTGTTATATTTAGAATAAAAAAAAAAAATCTCTTAGAATGAAAAATTGTTTCACAGCATGTTTTTTTCATAGCAATTTTCCAGATGTAGTCAGATTACTCATACCAAGCCTGAGGAAAAACTGTCAGTAAGGTATTTATTTTTTGCATGCTTAATTAGAGGTATGAAGGCTGTTAAGACTGGAGGGTTAGGACAATAAGGTTTTAAGGCATGGTTAGCTTTTTACCTCTATATCACAGCTTCAAGTACAGGCCAAGAGGGATGTTTCCCATTCATTACTTCTGAGTTACTGTTCAGATGGATGGTAATGACCTATTTCTAGTGGGTTGGCAGGCAGCATTCATACAGTGGAGAGTTCAAGACTGAATTGAGCTGGCAGACTGAGACTACTGCTCATCAGAAGCTGGGGTTCAGAAATTTAAGGGCTCAGATTTTAAAGGTTCAGATTTTTAATCTTAACATTCAAGTAGTTGCCTCTTGCAGTTTTGAGGAATTTGAAAGCAGTCACCTTGAGCTGAAGTAAGGAGAGTTAAAATACCTAAGCTCTTTGCAGAAAGCTAAGTATATATTTGTCTAGAACACTGAACGCCTTCAAAATTGTAACCTTGCACCCTCACCAAGTTTTCAGTGAAACTCTGATTCACCACTTCTCCATGCAGCCTCAGTTAGTGTCTGATTTCCCCATTGTTTATCCCAGCACATGCCGTAAAGGAGAAGATGGATGGCAGCTCGCTGGCTTTCAAGTGCTCTGCTGCAAGCGTGGTGTCCTTTCAGGGCAATGTCTTCCAAAGCATCAGTCATATCAGAGAGACCAGGCTGGCACAGAGATGAAGCAGATACAGCTTTAAAGAGGCTGCTCCAGAAATAGAATTAGACTTAAATAACAAATGAATCTTCAGACAGAGGACTGTGTTTCTACAGCAGTGTAATGGAGAATTCAATATTTTCAAGCCATAAATACCTCGCATTCCATAATTTATATTGTAAAAATTAGTGCTAATTTCTAAGATATGCTGGAAGGATATCTTAGATATCAGATATCTGGATCAAGGCTAATTCTTCTCAAAAGTAGGTCTGCCATGTTATCACTCTGCATTATGAAAATGTGTCAGATGATGTAGGGAGGGGAAGTATGAATATCTGCTATCTGATGCATGCAGTTGAAAAGGGAAATCACAGAGTGAAATCATCAAGCCACATTAGCCAAAGAGAACAGATATGTAAGGGTATAACACTGGAACTGTAAACAATCAAGCAGAGATTCACCCATGTGGAATTGTGCATGCTTTTTAGAAATGAACTAAAATGTTGGCAGTAGAAAATTTAAAAAATTGAGCACTGCTTATCACAGAAAATTTTCAAAATGCTGTATGGATAGGCCAGTAATCATCAATATGTACTAAAAGAATGCTATTTCTGGGTGTCACTTGGAACTTCTCTACAAATGACACAACCCAGAAGTAGGGAAATGAACTGTTCCTGGGCTCTGACTGGGCTCAGGTACATATGTGCATTTTGTGCCCTTCCACCCAGCTTCTTGCCACAGCTGTGATGGTGTCCCCAGCTGTGTGCCACAGCTCTCACTGCTGCCCTACCAGCCTGGCCTGGTGCCCAGCACACCCTTCTCAACCAACACAGAAAGCAGGTCATGCATGTGCTGATCATCTCCCCTCTCTTCCCTTTTGAATGTTCCTGGGAAACCACATGTGCTCTGGTTTGTAAATATGGACATCTGATAAAATTCTAGAAACACTCACCATCAGAATGTGTCAGAGTATCTATTTTCCTTGTTCCTTCCCCCTCCACCACTGAGAAACCACGAAGACAGGAAGAGTGCACCATTTCCTCTGAAGAGACCCATTGCTGTTGTTAGTATCTCACGATAACCCAGAATCTGCTTTTTCAGTGTGCATGCACTTTCAGCTGCCCAAAATGTGAGACTGACCTGTACACTTTAAGTCACTGAAATAGGACATTTTGGTAGAGGAAACAGTCAAATCAGGATATCACAAAACAAGAGCGTTTATAGTTGACTGTTCAGGCAGTGCTGCTGACTGCTGAGCTAGCTCTTAGTAAGAATGTGCAAGCTGTGCTAATTTTACTTGCTACTTGTCTAGTACTGGACTTGTTTGGAATAACTTGTTCTTGCACATTGAGGTATATATCCAGTAACAGGAATTCAGAGGAATTTTCTGTTGCCAACAGAATTCTCAAAGGATTTCATTGAGGAGGAAGAGAGAAAACCTTGCTGAAGGAAGCTTTGAATGAGCTTTAGAAAAAAGCCCCAAATATATTTGACATTCCCCTCAAAATACTCACTTTTTTGTCTGTGAAAAGTGTACTTCATTACCCTTGTCATGCCACTTCATAACTCCTTGTTAACTTGTTGTACTTTACCCACTCATCTAGTTCAGTTTTTTTTTGTTCCCTGGTTTTCAGCCACCATCCTTTTCCCATTTTCAGTCTTTGCAGTTTGCACACAGACACCATCTGGCTTCACCCCCAGGGTTTCCTAGACAAGGGCAGTCTAGTTAGCCTTGTGAAATCCAAACCCCAGGCAAAACAAAAACTGTAGAAAACTTCCACAAGACAGGCTTTGTCACTACTCTGTGAGGGGCAACTCCATTACCCAGAGAAGCTGTTAGAACAGAAATCACATCTTAAGCACAAAGTTGTCTTCTCAACCAAACTACTCTTTCCCCCAAACTTTTCCTTTCAATTTACTGGAATTACTGCCAGTCTTTTTTGGTCAAGAGAAAGTTTGACCACTGTGTGTGTAATTACAGAACCTCAGAGTAGAACACCATGTAAGAAACTGCCTATAAAATGCTTGGAATAAAGTAGATTAAGAACAGATTTGCTAAAGAAATTAGGAAGTGTTCTTTTCTGTTCTAAATAACATAGTGAAAATAAATCTCTGAGGCAAGATTCTGGACAAAGACATTCCTTTGAAAAGAGACCACAAGATTCCTGGTCTTCTTAATGGAGAAAACAGAAAGAATTGGTTTTGGTTTGGGGCTCTCAAAATGTTGATCCTTTTGAACAATGTGGACAAGTACAGAACGTTGTCCAGTGTATTCATCCTTGAGCAGAAATAAACCAAATTTCTGTGTGCTCTGATGGTCTCATAGGAGCGGAAAAAGAAAAGAACCCCTCCCTTTCTTTTTTATGTTTGCTATGTTCCAAAGTTTCTAAAGGAATTTATTTGGGCAAGGCATTTTGATGCGTACATCTGTTTTTCCCTGAGAAATTATGATCCAGTTGCACGGATCAGTGGTTTTGAGCCAGATATTCTTTTATTTTAAGCTTTGGGAATCAAAAGTCGGTGGGCAAAAGCATAACTGTATAGGTGCATTTCACTAGTGATGGCCACAGAAGGAGGATTGAGGTGAGCTCTCCACAATAACACAGCCACCCCAACTTCTAACCTACAAGAACTTGCTTTCTGTTTCTCACTGTTGTATTCCCTTGTCTCTCCTGACTTAATAGTTACTCCTGTGTGTCTTCACAGGAAGAAAGCACATTGCAGGCCTGCTCGGACAACATAGGCCCAGGGAAGTGAAGAAGAGCAGTTTTTCTATTATTGTAAACTGCAAAAAGGTAAAAATATAATCAGCCCCTTTTTCTGCTTGGTAGACAGAGGATTGAAGGGGTGAGTGAATGAAACAATAGCTGGGTACCAGTGATATAGGTGTTAACTTCCAGTCGTGTTAAATGTCCTGTGAAAAGCAGCATACATTGCTGTCTGCCCTCAATATGACTGAGGTTGCATGATATTTAGATGATAAAAAGCTCTCATGTAAGAAGTAGGTAGCATATTAAATGTGCTATTTTTGCTTTACAGTGTTCTCCAGTGAAAACCACAATTTCACTTTGGTTTGACGAGCATGCTGTGATGGCATAGGTAGGTTTACCTTTTGAAATGATTGAAGAGTAGAAGTAGACTGGGTACTGTTAGCAGAGAGCAATGTCCGATATAAATTATTTCAAACTTCACAGTCTAGGTTTTTGTTGCATTTTAAGGTTTCTCCTAAAATGGTAGCCTTTTTGGTCCACAGACAAAAGTCTTGCCAATGTTCTGGTGCCAGTTAACAAACTCACTTATTTATAAAAAATCTTAGAAGAGTGACTTTTAAAGGATGTGAGATCAACAATCTCTGTTTTTAATCACAGTGGATGCACAGGTTCCTTTCGAGTTGTAATGAAGAAATTTGGGGCTGGAGACTACAAATGTTTGAAATAATTTTGGTGTTAATTTTTCACATTTCTAAGGTATCTAAGATGTGGCTAATAATAATAGCAGGCGTTGTCTGTTTCTTCCAGCATGAGCCATGAAAGTAGCGTGGTCACAGAGCTGTGCATTATTTACATGGTGTCAACATGTCAGCAAGTGGTATGGCAGAGGGCCAGATTAAATCACTTCTGATTTTAAATACAGAACACTGAATAATAATGCTGTGTCACTCTTGAGGACACTGGAATCTGGCAAATCAGCCATGGCTCAGTGTGTCAAGCTCATGTGGATGGCTTCCCCCTCCCTGAATGATCACAGAATCAAAATCAAGGTTCAAGGAAACTGTATAAAGTTGGCATTTTTTAATTCCACCCAAAGCAGAAGATTGTACCCAAGAAAGAGACACTTTTTAATTTCTTTCTAGAAAGATGTGTCATGAGGTCAGTGCCCTCTTGCAGGAATGTTTGCTCCTGAGGATGGGCAACCACCCCATGGCGCACGTTTGCCATGAATCTTCGTTGTCTCTGTAATTGGCAAATCTGGTACAATTACTTTCATTTATCTTTTTTTTTTTGCAGAATCTACTGCAACAGGTCCACCATCTCACAGGAAGTGTATTTTCAAGAGGCAATCACATTATTTAGAATAGGTACTTTAAGGGTTTGAGGTCTCCCAAGAAAATCTTGAGTGCTTTTCTCAACCATTGCTTGTGCATGAGCTCTAATTTTTGTATAACCCCTAGAGCTGGTTCAATTTGCCAGCTGGTAGGAAAGCAATGCAGCAAAATAAAAACATGAATAGCTTTCTGTTGTTTTCATAATCCAATTACATTCATTGAGGAGCCATGTGAAAATCAGAAAATGGAAGGGAAGGAATGGGCCTGCACATCAGGGAGGAAGGGATGCAGGGGAAGTGAAGGGAGCAGAACTATTAGATGAATTTAACCATATTGTGAAGGCCTACCCTAGTATACTTAATGGACAGGGAGGGAGCTTTTAGAAGGTTAAAAGAAGCATCCAAAATACTGGAATTCATTTTGCCTTGTCACCATAATACCCTTTTTGTGAAGCTAGACCTATGTATGCTCATAAAAACCTTTTTGCTTTTTTAATTTTAATGTATAATGCTACCATTGGAGTCTGTGCATGGTTCTTTCAAGTTAAATGCTTAGTTCAACATTCCACTTCCATCTCCTGGTAGAAAATGTTTTATATGAAAGCAACTTTAACCTTTCAGAAGGGTTCATTTACTGTTACATATGGTATCAACTTTCCAAAAAATGCAGCCTGCATTTGACATATTATAGATTCTGGTTTTCATATTGGTTTAGGAAAAAAAAGTCATCTGGCATAATGCAGAAACAAAATATTGCAACAGAATTCTTTCTATACATGAATGCACCCCATGAGTGAGTGGTTTAAAGTCAATTTGATCACTTAAAGCCAAGACTTGGACTCAAGCTATCCATGAACCAGCTGGTAACAAATAACACATTCAACTCTCAGTCACAGGAAACTGTTAGGTTGCCTTTTTATAGACAGTTACAGCTCTAGAGCTCCTGAAGCACAAGGGAATATCATACGGACTTGGAAAGAATTGAACACCTACCATATGCACATAAAGAAGGGTAATAAAGATGAAAGGCCAGAACTGAGCTTTAATTTATATTTTTCTGCTTTTGATTTATCATCTGCTTCTGCATTGCTACAATTTTCTTTGGCCTAAAATTAGGGAGAAGATGCTTGAATTGCTTAGTTTGATCAAATCAATCAAACTTAGGCTTCCCTCTCAGCCAGTGTAACAGATGCTAAACATGAAACTTTAAAGTACATTTTTGCTTTCTTTATGTCTTTATTGTGCATTAATTTCTGAAGTGCTGATTGCTGTAACAATCCCCTGCAGTGGGCAGTTCCTGGTTGCTGTAGTCATGGTGAGATGGGCATTGTAGGGCTGTATCAAGGTGACTCTGAACTAGAGCTAGGGCTGACTACTTGGGTGCAGGGCCATATAAACACAGCAGAGTCTCCTCTGGGACATCAGCAGCTTCTCTGCACAGGGCTCCAGGACTATTTCAGCTGTCAGGTTTGCTCAGGAGTTACTGCACCGTGGTCCATTGCCATGTACGGATGTGTTCTGGGAGTTATCCTCCACAGGACTTCTGTGAATAACCACTTCTTACAGAAGAAAAGCACCTTCAGACAGGCCTGGCCATGAGTGAGACAATAAAGGCTAATCCTCTGAGGCTGCTGAGCCTCAGCTTCTAATAAAGGACTCAGAACTTGTAAGGGTAAACCTTCAAAGTAAGTACAGATTTGCAGAGGGAGGGCAGATAAGGGGGCTGTAGCCCACCCATCAAGACCACCCGGTCTTAATATATGGTAGCAGTCAGGCTTTGTGGCACACAGTCTTTCAGTATCCTACCCCTCTTCCAGGCAGTGGGATTTCCAAGAATGCTGCTGGCAATGTTCTTGTCAAAGTTGGGTGCACTACGGCGCCTGTCAGTCATCCACGACAGTTTTTATCACCCCTGGAATTGCAGCAGCTTAATCTGACAATGATGGCCAAGCTGAACCTTAGTAAAATAATGCCTGTGATATTTAATATCTGATGAGGAATACATGCCCAGTACTTTGAAGATGGAAAGATCGGCAAAAATGCAGACTATTATTTTATCTGGAAATGCGTTCTGTGACGTCCCAAAGTGTATTCCCATCTCTTATTCCTTTTTTGTGCATGTGCAGTTCTCATGAACTTTGAGCTGTGAGTCCGTATGGGAATAATTTCATTGTGAGAAGGTGGCTTCCATTCTGTCCTGAAAAAAAGGCTGCATGGAAATCACAGAAAGCTACAGAAGAAAGTACCAGTCATTGTTTGAAAGCATTGTGGCCTATGCAGATGAAAAACAGAAAGTGGATTTGCCTCCAAATTTTATAAGCTTCTAGAAACATGAATGAATGAGAAACAAATGCAAAAAGTTGCTTAAAAAAAGAAAATCTTAAGTTCTTGTTGCTTTTTCAACAGACCTGGCAAAAAGGACGTTAATTATATTGAATATCATTGTTTAAACAGGTAGTGCTATTCCCAGTATTTTTTGCTTGGCACCTACATTAATGTTACTTCTCAGTTGCTAACAATGAAGTTAACAGCCACTGGAACAAATTATAAAGAGGAGCAGTGAGCTTACCGTTTTTTTGAAGTCTGCAAACCAAGAAGGGTTGTTATGCCTCAGCAAACAGTGGATACACAGCTGGGTGAAATTATGTTGTTGTACTACAGAGAAGTACATGAAATATCTTATGTGGTCCTTTCTAGATTTAAGAGCCATGGTCTATAATTTCACAAGTACCTTACAAAGATCTCCTTAGAAGTGGTGATAACCATAGCACTAATCTGAATCCATCTCCTGATTTGGGGTTGATTGTATTAAAAAGTATTAAAAAAATTATGGACTGTAATGTTCCTACTTGTTTCTGTCACAACAGCTCATATTATTAGCATAATTTTATCCTATTGGAAGTTTGGTTTAGGGGACTAAAGAGACCCTTCCTCTTCCCCAAAGAGCAGAATGTGCTTCAGTTCATGAAAGAGTGTATAAACAAGTAAGGACATAGGCTGCTGCTTCCCTACCTGATCTACTGCAGTCAATAAAATCAATTACCTAAATTCAGTGAAATAAAACACATCCCATGGAGGAAATATGAAGATATTTCTTATTATCATAGATGATTTATAAGCTAAACTTTCATTTTCCTCTCATTGTAGGATAATCTAGCATACTGTTTAAAAAAAGATTATTTTTTTTCCTATAACGGTCCTCCAGTTGAAAAAGAACTTTTTTACCCTTACCCACTCTAGATTTTAAGACTTTTGGGGCATCAAGCACTCCAGAAACTTAAATGCAGTGGGACAGTTGAATGTTTAGTAAAGATGTGCCTGACTGAACAGCTGGACATGAGAAGAAATAGTTCTTCAGTGCTGAATGGGTTTGGCAGCTAGGACTGCATAGTTGGGACGTCCTAGATAATCCTAGAAGATCTGAAAAAACATGATGGTATAGCTTTTCAACTATTTCACCGAAAGTTGATGATTTTGTGTCCAAAATGGATAGGCATAATTCCAGAGGGAGTTTTTTAGGTTTTAGATTGTAGTTAGTGGCTAGTTACCTTTGTGTCTGTGTCCAAACTCCCTTGGCAGCCATCTTCTTCTGCATATGTATGCTGTGCCTAAAAAAATATCTCATCTGTCCCTCAGGTGCAAGGCTGTCTTCAAGGCTTGCTTTAGCTAAATGCACTGTGGAAACAAGATGATTTGTCATGTAGAAGCACTCAGATTGCTTTATCAAGCAGTCTTTTCTGGTCTTAACTTTCACAAATTTATAACCTGCGCTGATTCAAATAAGTTCAACTTTCTCTTGTTACTGTGTTTTGTGCTTTTCTGAAAAGATGATTGGAAAAGATGGACACTGAAAAAGACGAGTGGCCTCTAACTGATCTTAAGTTTTTCAAATATATTATCCTTTAAAAAACCCCCACAATCTAGTCTGGCATAATTGTTCCAGCAACAACTGTTACTAATCTATTTTCCATGCAATGGCCATACTAAAATATAGGTGTGTATATTTAATGCTTTGATTTCATTAATGTAAAATAATAATTTGGGGTTGTTTTGGTTGAAGGAACTCCTCCATTTTAATCCTCTAAGGACCAGCTGTGTAGCTTTCTTCTAAAAAGTGTAATAATATGAATAATATAAAAGAAGCCTCTAAATATTTACAAGGTTGGAGAAGTAGACTATGTTTCCATTCATCAGGGGGTTTCTCATAAGTAATTTTTGAGCTGTACTGCAAGGAAACTGGGAAGAGATTGAACTGC
Organism: Rhipidura dahli; assembly: GCA_013399225.1. Classification (NCBI taxonomy): domain Eukaryota; kingdom Metazoa; phylum Chordata; class Aves; order Passeriformes; family Rhipiduridae; genus Rhipidura; species Rhipidura dahli. The sequence continues at coordinate 617,616 of VXAC01006820.1, read as the reverse complement.
TAATGTTCCCTTTCCTGTGTAGATATACAGAACACAGTTTTCTTGTCCCACAAGGATTCTGTTGGTTTTGAAATTTTTGGCCTGGCATGGGACTCAGTGAATATATAAGTGATTTAAGAAACAAACAAATGTATTTTCATTTTAATGGCGACCCCTTTTTTTCTTTTTTTAACCTTTTAATATAAACTAATTTAAATTTCAATGGGAGAAGATGCTTTTAACCACAAAACCATGACTTTTTGTTTTAAAAATGTTGAAATGGCATATTTCTAGAATTTCAAAACTTGGGGTTTTTCCTTTTTTTTTTTTTTTTGAGGACAGGAAGTTCTTCTGGGAATAATTTCAGTTTTAATGAATTGTCAGTTGTGACCGTGTCTCTTCTTATGAAAACCCTGTGTTCGCTCCCAACTCTAAACTCAGGCTCCCAATACTTTCCAGAAGTCTAAGGCATGATGGCTTTAGTTACTTTACTGATGCATTATATAACAAGATGTAGATTTTGGGCAACTGTCTTTATTCACTGGTGCAATAAGACTACATTGAGAGTGCTCTGATGATCTTAATTGGGATTCTTCTTTTTCTACAACTACTTGAGATTGGAATAGTTCTGTGGATTGTGTTCATAAGTTCCACATATTTGGTGTTTCATGTCAACTTTTGGTTCACAACTTATAAAAAAGCAGATACAAGATATGGGTGTGCTAGAAATTAATGTCTTTAACAGGCTTCTCAGGGAATGGTCACAGCATCAGGCTTGACAGAATTCAAGAAGCATTTGGACACTACTCTCAGGCACACGCTGAGACTCTGGGGGGGTAGTCCTGTGCTGGGCTAAGGGTTTGATTTGATGATTCTTGTGGGTCCCTTCTAACCCAGCTTATTCTGTGACTCTGTGACTCCTCAAGGAAGATGTGCTGTCTTGTGTTCTCAGGGATGAATCACACTTCCAATGAAAGCAAGTATTGGAAAGTACCCATTTCAGTACAGGTTCATTGCTTTTCAAACTTGAAAAAAGCTCTACTCTGTTGTTTCAGTTTTAGATGAGAAAGAATGAAGAATTACTAATGCAGACATGAAATTTAGCTAATAAGCTATATCATAAGTTTTCCATCAAAAATGGTGAAGGCATTGTGTAGGAATTCCTGTCTTCTGTGGGGTTTCTGGTGCATTAATTAGTCACAGTAAGCTCCAGCACAACCCATTCTGAAGGTCCAGTGGTGTCAAGACATACTTGCAGATATTATTTGCATTCTCAGGTTTCTTTTTACTTTCTCTTTCATCTCTTTTGTTTCAAGCAAAGTTTTGGAATTACAACAAGTAGGCTGAGGTCCTTTTGGAGTGTGATTAACACTGCCTCTAGGATCAAGATGTCTTCATTACTAGAGAGCTGAAAGGAAATACATTGTCTCCACTAAAGTGTGCCTGTATATCCTGAGGAGGATATATTTATTATAAGGAGCACTCTTCTGAGCTGGAGGACTTAACAGTGGTCTCTGCAAACCATCAGCACTTCTCTGTAGTCCCAGAGAGGAATGGTGCCTCATGATGTCTCTTTTTCCAACAGTTTTGAAAGATTTATTCTGTGATCCTTCCAGCCTTGGAAACCAGAGGTCTTTTCTTTTTTCTGTGCCAGGACCTCCTCCCACCCATATTGCAAAGTGGCAATGCACAAAGAGTGGCTAGTGGAATATCCCATTAGCCTAATATATTACCAAGATTAAATGGTTCTATACTAGCCTTCATTGTCCCAGAGCATTCTGCCTTTCATCCCTTGCTGTCTGTGCTAATCAGTAGCACTCTTTTGCTAACCAGTTCATTTTGCATTGTTTCAGATCCCAAATTTGAAGCAGAGCACCAGTGTTATTTTTGGGCTGACTGAGCACCAGTGCATTGTAGAAGATCAATGGAGAGATTTTGGCAATGGAGTAGGGACCAGCAGGGGTGTGTGGTGCTTGCTGCCCTTTGCACTTCGAGTTTTCACTGGAGGCAGGGCTGTGCTCCTCTCTCTATCAGTCACCAGCAGCTTGCATTTGCAGGCACAGGAGATTTTGCTTTCCTGCTCCTCATGCACCATCAAAGTGACTAACTGCACTTTCATTTTGAAACTGAAAAGGAAGCACATCAACTTGTGGTTCTGCCACTAAAGATTGGTTCAATGGCAATTCTTGTTTCTGAATCCTGATGATCATTTGATTTTGCTGATGTGTGATTTTGTATCTGCAGACTCAGGACAATTTCAGCAGCTATTATCTGACACCAGCTTTACTCTCTCTCTTCATGTCTATGGAATAAGGACTTCTCTACAAAAAGAAGAATGCTTCTTGCACACAGCTCTATAGCAATTTAAAAAAGGCAATTATTTGGAGGCTAATGGTAATGGCATTTAACTGCATTATCTACTTGGCCTGATTACAGCTGACTCCTGGTGCCCTGAATCTACAGCTACACAAATAAATGGTAGAAGTCTTAGAAACCTTGTTGAAAACAAAATTGTCTCTGAATATCAAATAACCTGTCATAAGCCTAGTCTTAGTACCAAACTTTTATTCTGATTGTATGTGGGTCTCACTGTTCAAGACCTTAACTGTGAATTCTCACTGTTCGATCAGAATTAGGTTTGGTTGTTGCAACCTCATTCTGTCATTGCCTTGCTCAAGTAGTGCATTAATTACTGTATAAATATCTGTGCATGACTGTTGCCAATGGATAGCATGCACCCCACAAACTGGAATGGGATCCTATAATCATAGAATGGCTTGGGTTGGAAGGGACCTTAAAGATCATTTAGTTGCATTTTAGAATACAATTAATTGATTTCAGAAGTCTAGAAGGCATATAATATTTTACAATGTTGATTCAAGTACCAGCCAGAAGAAGGGGCAGTGCTGATAAATACTGTGAACAGTTAGGCTTGATTCTTTATTAGCAGAAGCATTGATTCCAAATAATTTTATACTGGCTACATTCACTAAGAAATTATGCTCTTGACTGTTTCAGATATTTGAACAATCTTATATATATTTAGTACAAGCTGAGTACAAGCCCTTTCTGTTATGAGGAAATCACATACTTGACACTTGAAGAAAGACCTAGTCTTTATGCTGGGACACATTTTTCCCCACCTTGAGCAGCATACCTTCTAGGCTTCCCCACTCAGCTCTGTTGTTATCCAAACAAAGATACCTACTGTCATAGACTGATCCTAACCTGACTTCATCAACACTCAGATTCTGCCTTCAGCTTCAGTTCTTGCAGGGCAACTTAGGAGTTTGAGTGACGAAACCTGTTTGTAATGCAGCTCTAAAGGGCAGCATTTCATACTGACTCACAAGAAGAGAAGACTTGTTATGTATTTAGGAGATGTTACTCCTATGCATATTTTGCAAAACTGAAGGGAAATAAGTAGCCTTCTGTCCCCTTCCCCCTGTACCAAAGAGATTTGACAGCTGTGAAGGGAACAGACTGAAGCCATTTTGGAGATGGATGTTTAAATTGTACAGAATTGATGGGATTTTTCAATAAGTATTCTCTCCTTTTCTTTCATTACATGAGGTTTTGCTTTTCTTGGATCACAGATTCTTGTAAAAATGTAACAAGCTACTATTCTGAATATGCCAAATAAGAAACAGATGGATTTCTTTAAAGAATAGTCTATCAGTAATATTAATGGGGTCTCATGTTGAAGAACCAGGCACCTCCCTTTCCTTACGCCAGCTTTTTTGGCCTGAACAAAGAGGCTCTTCTAACAATGACTTGCACATGGCAAAGGAGAAGAAGGCAGCTTTGGTAGCTGCAATATAAAACACGACATTTTTTTCTTCTCAGAATGTATTTTTAATGTGCTATACCCTTGGCTATTATGCACAAGGTTTCCTGTGCTGGACTGATTTGAACACAGGACTTGACCCTGTTGTCAATGTCTCTCTCAGACCACAGTTCTACTGGTGTACTGGAGATCCTCTGACATAAGTGCCATTCTCCCCGGTTAGCACCATGTATGGCTGTACTCATGTAACTAAGCAAGAACCATCTGAATGAAGAAAATTCCAGTTGGTGTGGCAAACAATAGGATGTACATAATGCTCCTTAGACATCAAGTAATGCATGTGAGATTAGAACTCCAGGTTTTGCATTGTCTTTTTGCTTCAGCAGAAGTAGCCCTGTACTCTTCTGTTCTCTTGCCTTGTGTCACTTCTCTCCAGAAAGAAAGCTTAGTGGTATCAAAGGCTGAGTACTCTTTGTGAGGTGCAAACAGGTTCTAATACCACTTAACAGATATATTTCTGTGCTATGGACTACCAAAACCTGACTTACCTGCTGTGCTGAAAGCCAGTATAGCAGCCTCAGGTATAAATATGCTTATCAGACCCTCATGATAGACTTGGTGTGTCAACCCCTGGGTTGTCTGTGAGACAACCAAGTGCATACAGACAAGTGTGAGACAGATCCAGTGATTCCCATAGCCACCCCAGCTGTTAAATGGGTGTCACGGACAAAGCATGTGAATCACACAAAATAAGTATTTCAGAAAAATCAAATAATAAAGCTGAGATGTTTCTGTACTGCTGTTATTTTCTTTTATTTGGGCTATTTCCAAAGTTGGGCGGATGGGCTGTACAGCTCTTGTTTGTTGATGAAATGATAACTTAACCTAGATAAAGCACATACATACTGTTATTTTAATAAAAGAAACAAGGGTCACATTTAAAAGGGAAACATAATACAGTAAACATCCTTTTGTACTGGCCTAGTTATTTTTCTAAACTTGTGCCAGGCTGAGGTATTTGCCTTCTGAAGTAAAATTTTTGCAAGAGTCTGCAAGTCCTGTAATACCTTTTCCAGCAGCTGTTGAGTGAGCCAAAGGTCTGTGGTCAAGCGGGCATCTCAGTTACAACTCTTTATTGACCATCTAATGCATCAGACTTTAAGCTCCACAGACCTTTCTCTTCCTAAGCAAAGCAGTCGAGCATTTAATTTTCTACTTTATCCTAGTTCCAAAGACAACACCAGAAAATGAAACCCATCTTCAGCTGGTGATGTCCATGAATCCATGATGTTTTTGGTTTAAACTATTCAAAGTTTAGATTAGGATTTTTTAAAATTTGATTTTAAAACAACCTGAAAACACATGGGAAAATGTTTTCAAAATTTAAACCTATTTTCCTTTGAACACTATTTTTTTTCATCAGTTATTGGAGTCTTTTTAGGATGCTATATTCAGATTTATTCACCTTTTCGTGAATCTTATCTTTAATTCATTTTAGAATAATTTTGAAGTGAATCCATCCAGGCTTGTTCTGGAGATGTTATTGCCACTTTTCTCAAACTGTAGTAAGATTATTTGTTGTAAACACTGTAGAGGTCTGAACAGAGATAGGTGTGAGTGTCCCCACCCATGGTACCGAGAGCAGTTATGCCAGGTTATTGGTCTGGGATGATCTGGCTTACTGATAGCTCCCATCAGTGATTTGGTTTGCAGAATTTCCATCTTAAAATGAAAATGTTCACCTTGCTACTGTGTGACCTGCCAGAGGACTCCAGATGGAAACACCCATTTCAGAGAGGAGAGATTGGATTGAGGAGTGAGAGGTGGTGTGAAAATAAATCATATTTTCTTCATAAAGAGGTCTGTGTTCAGGATCAGTCTGATGAGGCAGCAGGACCCTGATGCCACCATTTGTACTTAGACCTGGTGCAACCACAACCTACTCCATGCCTTCTGCACTTTTGTCTCCAGCATTCCTGGGATCCTTCCTGCTGTCTTAGATAGTGTTCATTAGGGCCATTAAGATGGACTCTCTGTAGGGGAAATAATGTTTCCTTCCTTTGTACCTGGAGCAAATAAAGGAAACCCAGCAACTGCTTTGGTGCTCAGCTGTGATAATGGTGGGCTGAAGGAAGCTTTGATGTCAGCATGGTGGAGAGCAGAAGCATTTGTCATATCTTGAAGGGAAGAAAAAGGCACACAAGGAATATTGCCCGAGGGTTTTGTATTTGGTATTCTTTTTCCATACCGCCAAGTGTCCTGGTAGCACAAGATAGCTCGCATTTAGAAAACTTCCTAGAGAGTTTCAAAATGGCTTATCTTTACAGAAGATAAAGATTTCTTGGAAAACTGAGCTCCCGTCTGATGGGATGTTTGAGGTGTCAGAGTATATGTAGCTTATTTTTGTCTTGAATTAAAACTGAGTCAACAGTGTTTGCAGAAAAAGATTTGAAATGTTTCTCTTTAATACCATCAGATCAAATACAAGAAAACAAAAATGCTCTTCTTTCAGAGATGAAATGCTGAATATTTTATGATGACCATATTAATGACCTTTGAAAATGCATTATAAATCCAGGGCAATGTCAACATTGGTATTAGTGGTGGATAAGTTTGTTTAAATAGCATTTAAGACAGATTATTAATGAAACACAGTCTTTTGGATGTTTATAAATGTCTTATTATATTATTATGTTTAGAGCTTATAGTTATTATAATTAGAGCTGACCTGTTGCTCATTTAGCTGGAACTGAGAAGTTGTTCTTGCAGTCCACTATATTTGCTTTGAAGGAAGAAAGGCTGGCAAAAAGTGGCATTGCTGATATCTTAGTTTCCAGTGAGGAGGTACCAATAATGTTCAGGTAAATATCCAAAGCATTAGGCCTTCTTCCTCAGTATGATGGCACGTTGCACTGTGAATTGTAGCCAAAAGAATCCTCATTTAGTGTCTCTGAACAATGCTGGTACATATTTTGCAAAGAACAATGTTGGCCATGCTTGTTCATGGGATAGTCATTAGTAGTTTGATTAGCATTGTTCTGAAATAAGATTTTCCAGCCAAAACCTAACAGTTTTTCCCTTAATTCCCCTCTGTGAAAACTATTCTAAAACTCTGTAAGGCACAAAGAAGTTTTACAACCATTTAGTGAGCATACTTTTGTTTCTGTACAATAAAGGGAAATTGGCAAAGTGGTGAGCAACCTCATCCCCTACTAAGTAAAAGAAGAAGCACCAGAGTTTATAGTGTTTAATATCTCTTTCTAAGAACTTGTAATTCAGAATTACCAATATAACCTAATCAAAATTTTCTCTTTCCACAACAAGGGAGTGTGTCTATTTTAAACAAAAGACACTGTGCCATATTGATTTGCAAAAGCCCAGGTGATTCCATAAATCTAGCTCCCAAGCTGAAGAGGCCTGGTACTGCAGCAAGAGCTGGGTACCAAGACATGTCTGAATCTGTGCTTCAGCAGTGCCTGGTGGAAGATGAGTTCTTTTGCTTTGTGAGTTTGGGGTTAATTAGTGTGAGTGATTACCTCTGCAGCCCAATTTTTTGTGTCCAAGGTCAGCAAAAGAGGTAAACCATAAAGTGAACAGACTAAAGTCTTCTGCAGATTGTGCAGCATGTTAGAATTGAGACTTCCCTGGTTTCAGACTGCTACAGTGGTCCTAACCATCACCAACAGGAGTAGGTCTGAGAATTATAGGATAGTTCTTACGATTTCTGTGACACTTAATGCGTTTCTCTAGAAAATCAATCTTCCTGCAATGGTGCATAACAACACAGGTATGGATCAATTATACTCTGAATTTTTAATCATGTCAGGTGAAGAAGAATAGGAAAGGTATAAAGAAAATTTATGTTTCTTCTGTGTTTGAAGGCTGGAACAATTACTGGGAATGCTGAAAGATGCAAATGTCACGTGTCATGGTGGAGTGTGCATTTTGCTGATAATTGCTGCAGTTTTTCATGCCCAGGATTTTTGTCGCATGTTGCCACCAACCATGGTGAAGACTGAGAGTGGTGGATGTCGAAGATCACCTCTGTGATCTCACTGAGCAGCTTTTCCTGTCTTCTCTGGCACAGCTTTGTGACGCTTCCTGCCAGCGTCCCTGGCACCATCATTTCTTGCCTTTAAACCTGTATTCTGACTAAAGGCTGTGCCACAGTGGATGCCTTACAATGACATGTTTCAGCAGATATGAAGAATACAGTTGTCCTAGCACATCTCAGATTCAAGTTCTGATCCTTTTCTGTCCTCACAAGTATCTTTAAGGCTTAGCAAGACCTACAGGTGAGAAAAATATTTTTCTCTTAATTTGGAAAGCTTCAGCATAAGGATCAGGATTTAGACTGTTATCCCAGACTCACAAGCAATGTCAGACACTTTAGACTGAGGGTTGCAAGAAGATGCTAGGATTTTGGTGTAGACCGAATAATGGTGTTGGACATGATCTTTTAGAATCAGTTTCAAAGGTAATCAAAAGGTAGCAGAAAGTGTAGCTATAATTAGCTGAAGTTTTCAGTGAGTATGATGCCTTAAGTGTCATCCTAGAAACAGAGACTAGACAGGAGTAAGGGAATAAAGGTGGGTATTTATTTAAAGGGCCTTCAAAGGTACACCCTGGGGAGCCAGAGGCTGCTGCCAAAACAGACCCCACAATGGACCCCAGGTCACGAGTTCTTTACACCTTTATAGGTTTGGTTCATTTGCATATCAGGGCTAATTCTCCAATTAAAGCTTCAGTTTAATGATGTAATTCCCCTCAGCTTGCCCCCTTTCAGAGGCTCTTTGGTTTATACTTTTTGGGCCTAGGACGGTCTGAATGTCCTTGGAGAGCAGGCCTGGAGAGGCTTTGTTATGTCTACCCAGCACGAGAGAGCAGAAATTAACAGGCTACAAAAAACTTCAGAGTTACACACCAGGCAGTACAGGATTTGAAAAATATAAAAGTTAAAACCTAAGGCATCAACTAGAAGATGGGAAATGAAGAAACAAAAGACAGAGGCAGTAGGCACTTCGATATTTGATTATATCCAGGCAGCACAGCTAGAATGCAGTACGTGACCTCTTGCGTAAGACTGAAAAGCCCTCTCTTCTCCATGAAATTAAAGAGGCTTGTTTCTGCTGAAATCCTGCACAGACAGAAAATGATGGCTGCCTTTTCTGTTGCTAAGAAAAGCTTGCAAACCCTGATAACTGATCTTGCAGTTTTCACTTCGGTGCCAATGTCTTACTCATGTGTCCTGTGTTGGCAGACACAAGACAATTATTTGAGCTGGAAAGCTAGAGCAGCACGCATGAGGTGTCTGTTTTTCTGGTTAGAACCTCGGTTTGGCTTGCTGCAATGCTAAATTATGAGCATTAGAAATGTTTTATATCTTCTAAACTGAAAACCAGCTAAGACCTGAGAGTGAAAGACCAAGCACTGCTGAGGTTTCGCTGTGGTGCTGCATGGAGCAGGTGAAACAGGGAGTTTGCAAAGTGTTGTTAGACTGGTTGCAGGGTGGGGGAGAGAAGTTACAACTATTTATGGAGCACTCCATAAATGAGTGGCTTCCATGACTAAGAGCCAACATTAAATAAGAGTGACATTCATGGTCACAATCCTGTAAATACGTCCCCTTTCTTGTTTCTTCCCACACAGATTACTCTGACACATCTACATTATAATCAATGCTTGACTGCCTTTGTATTTGAGTTGCACTTGATTTCTCTAGAGATAATAGGTCCTAGAAATCCGGACCAGTGGTCTTCCATGCCAGCCTGATTCCTTCAGGTGTCCATAAAGTGAGAGATTTATATGACCATATTTCTGGATTCCATGTGACCAAATTCCAAATTCTCTAAGTCATGACATTGTTCTGACTCGATCTCTTGCGTGTCATCTTCAGTGCCTGTTGTTTGATCCAAGAATGGCTCAGGATCCTGATGGTCCCTGTGGCATATACTGTACGTAAGTTGTTGCTATAGCCATCCTTTTCCCTTTCAAATCCTTGATCCAAAGGATAAGGAGGTTCCTCAGGGACCACTCTCATACTGAGACAGATCAGGACTTCATGCATTACAGATGTGATCTTATAGTGGCCATGGAGATGAAGGAATAAATATGGCCACCAATAAGTTAAAACCAGAAGAATACTGTGGAAGTAGTTGTTATCTGTCTTGCAGGAGAATTGCACTCTGAAAGTAGGTGAGGGTGGTAGCAGCAATATCCAGTCAAAACCAGCATTTCTTCACAGGCAGGGGTAGGAAAGGGGTCTTAAGCTTATTTACAAAGAAAGTGGGACATCTAGATACATAATTTCCAAATTTTTCATGCCTGGAGAAGGAGAAGGATGGCCTCCAGCTCGATACAGAGGCAATTCAGGGCATAGTGAAGTTCACAGACAATCACAAGTTTTTCCAGAAGAGATAGGTGTTTTGACTTCATCTGCAATTTAGACTGAGTTAAGTCTGAGCTGCCAGAGCCAATCTTTGGTCTTTTATGGATCACTGACCACTTTTAGGTCATTTTACTCAGGTTTCTATCACTTTATGAATCAGACAGTATGATGTTATCTCTATGTGAACATTTCCCTCACACAAATCTTTTCAGCAGCCCATAAGCTTGTCAATCTGGGCAAAGGTAACTGTTGTGATGTCAGAAAGGCACAGCTTTATTTGGCTTTGTTAAATTTGGAAGGGATTTTTTTTTCAGTCAATTAGTACTGAGGGAAAAAAGCAAAAGCCGTGTCTTCCTCAAACACAGCACACCATGTACTTCTTATTAGGGACAATGTGTGTGCTGAGTGTCACATTTCAAACTTCAGCTGTCTTTGCTGTTGCCCTATTCAAAAACAAATATGGTAAGAGCTTCATTACAATGGGAAAAGCCTATATTTGTTTCCCACTGTTCCATAGCACAAAAGCTGTTTGGAATTTGCTCCCACTTGAACAAGATGCGCTGGTGTCGTGTTTTGTTTTTACTTTAAAGCATAGAAAAAATCAGTTTCAAAAGTGGATAAAAGTGTGAAACAAAGAAGCTAAGGAGGCAGTTGTTTTCCAGTTTTAACTAGTGTTGATGCTGTTACTGTGATAATTGGCTGAATTCTTCAGCTAATGATCTCAAAGTATATAAAATTAAAATTATAATCAATCTATGTATTTCTGGAAACTCAACTGAGATTAGACTTATGTGATGTAGTGTGTTACTTCTGTAAGCAGCTTAGTGGCTTGTGTTTCACTGCAGGGATCTCCTTGTGGGTGGATATGATGCTTTTAGGGCTCTCTTACATTACTCCAACCACATTAGGTAGGGTGAAAGGGTTCATGTACATGTCTAATTTGACAAGACAGATGAAGTGAAGGAACCAGTCTTCATTGTTGAGATAGGGAAATGAGGTGAAGGAGACATGTGCCAAAGTTCAATCAGATAGATGTGGGCTAAGGACTGAGGCCATGTCTTACAATTCCCTTAATGATAAGGAAAAGTATTCCTGTTTGGTTATGGCAAACTAACACAGGTAATGTGCTGCGCTGAAGTGGTGTCTGTTAAGGTCTTTTGGAATTCCCATCTCTCCTCCCCTGCTTATTCACAGTAAAATGTATTTTCATTAACAATGATTCTGCAGGGCTTTTGTACTATATGTACAGGAAGCTGAATGAGTGTCTGGGGAGCTTTTAACTGGATTTGTAAAAAGTCTGTGTCAATAAAATCCTGTCAGATCTATCCTTCAGTACTGTGATTACAGAAGGGGAAAAAGAAAGGTATTGCTCAATGTGACTGCAATATTCCAGCGTGTAATCTTCTCCCATGTGGTCATGTTTCCTCAGATAAGAAAAATTGCTGCTCTGGTGTCAGTGGGGATGGGGTCACTGATTGGGAACAGGAGCGTTTTCTTTTTTTTTTCACAATGGACAGTTGTGTTTTGTGTTTTCCTGACTGGATAAGCTATGTCCATGGTTACTGAACAAAGTTTATTTCTGTAGGAAATAGGTAACCATGTTTGTGCAGTGGGGGTATCAGAACACAGAGGATTTGAAAGAAAGGGTCCAGAGGTCATCAGCAGAGGGGATAGGATGAGGAAATGCAGTGAGATATATTGTGTGGATTCTGGCATATACTTCATGGGATGCTTCCTTTCAAGCTCTGCTGAGCAAGAGGGGTGAATAGAAGCTCTTTGATAACACAGCAGCAGGGTGAATTAATTTCAGAACCAGCTCTTCACCTTGTATAAAATAGTGCAACTGATTTATGCCCCCAGAGGATTTGGCTTGAAGCTTTAATTGCTTTCTTGGCTAAATTCTGTTTTCCTTATGAGTGCTCAGACTATCAAAGGAGTGTTAAATGTTGTGTTTCACCGAAACCTCTCACTCCTGCCACCCTATTTGTTCATTATGTTCTCTTGAAGCATTGCTGCAGAGTAACTTTATTTCTTAGATCCAGTAAAAAGTGTGTCCAGAACTACAAATGGCTTTGTGAATGCCAACAGCATTCCTGAATTGTCCTTCCTCGTCAGGTGACCAGTGGAATGCTGACAGGCTATAAATGCAGTTAATCTTATAGGTAATTCATGCCATTGCCACACTGTATCCTGTGTTTCCACATGCATCTTCAGGTTTCCTCATTGCTTGGGTTGTAAGTCGTGCTGTGACCTCGTGCAGCCTTGCTGCTTAGAGGACCTTTCACACTGAATGCAGCTCATGGGTGCAAAGCTGGGTGCTGGGGAGAATGCTCTGAGCTCTGCTGGTTGGCGTAGACCTAAACCCCTGCCCAAACACCACGATGGAATCTCAGGCTGTTGGTTTCTGCTGAGTGCTGTGCACTTGTCCTGCTCAGGTTTAGGATCTAAGGCCCGTCCAAAAGAACATCTAATTAACCAGATTTGCTCTTCCATACTGTGTAGCTCTTGCAAGGAGAAAGTGACATATTTTCCCCAAAGAGTTGACAGTATAAAACAACAGCAAACAAATAGTGAGTATCAAAAAGGGTATTTTGAAATTTATTTTTGCAGGTAAGAGAAGACTGAATGGTTCATACAGGATGATGGTAAAAAAATTTGAAATGTGCTGTTGAACTTTCGGACCAGTGTCTTAAAGGCAGGATGTGAATTGCTTTTGTTACAACGCTGCTTTCTGTCTCTCATATGCATAAATGTATCCATGTTTTGGTTACACTTCAATCATAAATATTTATGGTAGAAAAACTGGCTGTGGCAATATCAGATGTGACTGTATCCCTGGCTGCTTGTTACCATATTCCTGAGCCAGGTGGTGGAATGGGATGCAAGGAAGTTCCTCATCTGCCTCCATGCAGAAGCCATCTCTGTCTGGTTTAGCAGAGAGATGATTACCTAAGGGTGACTGGCTGGTCTCATGGTGGAGTAAGCCAAAAAGCACACACAGAGACCATTTTCATTATAATATATACCAGGATATTTTACAATGGGCTGCAGAAAGAACGTACTCATTAGAAAACTCATAATTATATTCTTCATATCCTCCCACAAATCGTTGAGTTTTCACACTTTTGAAGCCTTTCTAGAGGTGGGTAGAAATGTATGAAATTGCACATCAGACTACACTCACAGCAAAAGATAATTTTTGCCCAGGTAACATACCTGCCTGATCTGTAGCAGACTTTGTGTGTTACCTTAGGTCACACAAATCAGGTGCCTTTTCTTGCCATTGGGAAGCTGTAAAGCAGGCAACAGTTTGTTCTGTACAATCAACTCACTACTCTTGTAGTCACAATAATGCCTCAGAGTTGCAGTGTGTTTTAATACAGCACAAAAAGTTCATTGGTTCTCGTGGAGTGCCTGAGGTGCTGCTGGAGGCTGCGATGAAACAACGTGAAATTAGGAATTGGAGTAAATTTTTGGTTCATGCAGTCCATCTGATGGAAGCAGACAGATTGGAGCTTCCATGTCACCTGTCAGCATTTTCTTTGATTGACACTCCTAGAGGTGATGTCAGCTGCAGTTTGCCCGAGTGCAGGAAGATTTATGATGATTCATTTACACATCATGGACTTGCTGCAGATAAATAATGGGTATTCAGCCTGGGGTGGAGGCAGCTTCAAGGGCAGCCCCACAGCAGCTCCACAGTGCCTGAAAGTGCTGCCACTATGGACTGCAGGGCACGGGGGGAAGGTGAGACCCAGCAGGTATTTACTGAAACAAGGGAGAAGCAAACTGTGCACAGGAAGGAGCCTGTTTGCCATGAGGACAGTCAGGCAGTGAAGACAGAGCCCAGAGGGGCTGTGTGGTCTCTGTCCTTGGAGGTTTTTAAAACCTGTCTGGTCCCAGCCCTGAGTGCTCTGGTCTGACCACACAGCTGAGCCTGCCTTGAGCAGAAGGTTGATCTAGAGACATCCTGAGCTTCCTTCCACCCTGAAATATTCTCTGATCCCATGGCACCTCACACTAGAGAACTTTGTCATGTAATTTCTTGAGGAAGCCAATACATTCTGTTTTAGTAGAATCATACACCTCATAGAAACTCTTACAGCATTCATTAAAGAACTCTATCATGTTATATCTATTTTGTTAATTTTGCTTATGATTTAAAAAGCAGATGACATCTTATCTCAAAGTTCTCCTTTCCAAAACTCATAGTATAACTAAAAACAACCTACCCCTTCTTTGCTTTTTTTCTCTTCCTCCTTTCTCTCCAGAAAAATCCCTCAAATATAGTTTAAAAAATCCCCTGATTGCTAAGTGAAATATTAATATAGAGGACAATATTGATGGGTCCAAACTTTGCTTGCATTTCAGTATTATTAATTTGTGTCCTCAAATTAAATGTAATGTCTTTTGTTCTTAGTCAAAGAAGGTTCTGCTAAGTCACTGAGGCCCATCTTACAGAGTATGGGTTAATTATGGGCTACATGGGACACATTATTTTCCAGACATAGATTGGTCTGGCATCTGGAAGTTCCCATCATCTCATTGTAAGGATTAATACTAAAAAATAACCAAATTGTTGTATAAGCAATTTTTTAAAATTGTTCTTAGAAATGCTATATTGCAGGAATAAAGTTGCCAAAACTACAAAGAGAGAATAAATAGCATGATATTGTTCCAGGATATCTATAGGAACTCTGTCAGTTAAATTCATGATGGAGATTCAAGAATGCTTTTTGTTTTGATCTTGAAATGATCTAATATACATGGCCCAGTTTTATTCACCATATACAGGATTGGGTATTTATTCAAATTGTGAGACAGAGGGTAAGATTTTGAGATCTGTGGCTTGTTTTTGGCACTTGGAAGAAGAACATGATAGGAATCACATTCATATGGTATTTGAAAAAAAAGAGCAGTGTTATATCATGCAGTCACCTCTGCCAGCTTTACTGACCTAACACTTTAGCTAATACTTCAGCAGGGCTATTCTTTGGGTAAAAGAGGATTTAGGCAATTAGTGGCAGCCGAAGTAACTTAAATTTAACTTGTTTGTCCCTACACAATGAAATACATTCCTCTTTAACAAAGACACATCTTCTGTCTCTTCTTCTCATTCTCAATGGTATTTTTCTTCAACTATAGTAACAGAACTATACTTAACAGAGAAACAAAAACATCAATAAGAAATGAATTAATCTCATATATTTTCGCTGCCTAAAAGTTGTACCTCTCTGAAGCAGTTGCTTTGTCTCCTAAAATTAAGGGAAGGTAATAGGTCTATCAAAGATGTTCACCCCTTTGTAGGAATATCTAGTTGACTAAGTTTATTCATCTTTTGGTTAGTTAGGGCTCAATGAGAGGGGCTCCAATCTAAGCATGATAGAATTTAATTTTTTTTAAATGGTCATATTTTTTATAATTGACCTGGCTAGGTGGATCTGAAGTAAATTAAGATGGTATTGTAGTATTCAAAAATGGCTCTTGAGTTATTACAGTGTGTATGTAGTCCAAGAAGCATACATTCTCCCAGCTATAAAAAAAAATAAGCTTTTTACTGCCTGAAGTAGGAATCATCTGTTGCAATTTGTGTATTATGTAGCAGGTTCTTTCCTGCTCAGCAGCTTTCTGAGCAGTCATTTACTTTACTGGGCCACAAAGTGGGATGCAAGCCAACGACACGAATAACATAAAATAACGATAGTGCATACAAATCTATCAGTAGCACACCTTCAGCTCAAATATTTACTGCATGTAATGCTTTTGTCCTGCAGTGCACAAAGAACCTTTTGTCCAAACAGCCAATAGAAATTGTGGAGAATCACTTTATATTTTTTTCAGAAGGCACTGAGATTAGCCAGATCAGAAAAATACTCAAGTGTCAGTCCTGATTATGCAAACATTATTCAGAAACAAAGTTTTGGCTGTTATAGCTGTGTTTTTTTTAAACAAATACACTGTTTCTCAGAAGTAAAAGAAGATCCCAAACTCATTTGCAGTTCCAAACACACTTCTGCACCAGTTGCCCCAATCTCTTGACCATATATTTAAGGTGAACCTACTAGAAGGGGTTACTGAGCCCAGCAAAGACAACGTGATGTTAAGTGTGGTAGAAATATGCAGTCAGAATTGCAGCTGCAGAATTGATACACCTGATGTGTTCTCTGTCTAAGATCTGAAAGAGCTGATTATAAAATGGTTTAGTAGTGAGTTATAAAATGGGTTAGAAAGGGTTAGTTATAAAAACTGGCTGTGCTGACCATGATGGATATGCTGCTTCAGCGACACTAGCACAGAGGGAAGTATTTTTTTCAGCAGTTTTCTGTTTTCAGTGGGAAATATCTGGATCCTGCTCATAGTCAAGTGGCTCAGACATACAAATAACTTGCCCTATATGAAGCAGACTAGTCTTATTAAGTTATTTTTTTTTTTAACATGTCTCCAGCCAACTTTGTGCTTGGAACAAGACAAGATCCCCTCTTCTATAGGCCCCCTGTGTCTGACAGATGAGGCAGCCCTCAGCACTGCATTACTTGTGTTTGACTTATTTGCAGAACTTTAGTCCCCTGCTTTATGCTGCCAGTAGGCCCAGCTTTCAACAGACCGTGCTGGCTCTTCAGATGTTTTAAATAGAACAATGCATTATTCATATGCCATCATATGAATTCATGGCCCTTTTGAAAAGGAAATTACTTCTACCTACTTCTAAGACTTCTTCCATTGAAGAAAATTAAACGAAGCACTCAGAGATGGTTTTAGTTGCTTACGACTCAGTTGAGAAACTTCTAAGAATGAGTTTCTTTTTGCAGTGTAACTTGAGAGCTCATTCACTGAATGTAATTATGCTGTATGACGGATTGGGAAGTATACATGGAGAGCTAAATAAGATGGAGATGACAAAATAATGGTAATAAAAAGAATAGTGCTTGGGTTATGTGATACTTCCTCACAGTACATCACCACACTGTCACTGTCTTTTAAAACAGACTAATGTAATCTTGGGGCTTCTTCCTGCAGCATATATTTAGCCAGCAGCATGCATTGCCCCTCTCCTGGACTTTGGTGCAGTAGTGGCTTGGCTGCATGCTTGGGAGCTCTCTGGAGCCCTTTGGCACCTCTGTGGAGTGACTGCAGACTTGCATGCTTGGGGTGGACGTGCCACCCCTCTCATCTGTGAGCCCGAGTGTGATTTCACAGTTCCAGAGAGGCCATGCCCCTGCTCCTTCCCTGCCTGGGGGCTCAGCTGGAGCTCAAGAGGAAGCCTCCAAGGAGCTGTAAAGGCCCCTGGGCGCAGACCCGTGTATGTGACACCACAGTGACCCAGATAAGGCACTGAAGTTGTTTACCACTAATGAAACCTTCATGACTGTTTCAATACAGTGTTAGAAAAGGCTTTTATAGATTCTTTAACACAAAGCAAACACGTTTTATCAGTCACATGAATGAACGTGTTTGCCTGTCTAAATTGCTGTGTGGTACGAGGGCAGTTCCCGTTAATCTGTAACTAGGAGGCTGGCTGGAGAGGAATCACTTTGATACCCCAGTTAGGTGTTCACTGGGGCCTACAGAGGAGGAAAATAGCCCACATATTCATAGAAAGTAACTCACAGAGGTGGCTGAGGTGTAGCTTCAAAGAGAGAGCAGGAGTCCAGCACTTCTGAGCTGAGATCTGTGGGGAGGAAGGGCTTGTTGCTGAACATTTTCTTTTCTGAATGCTAACTTTCGCTGTAACTTAAGAAACCAGACAACATGTGCTTTCCAGACTCCCTGGTTTTGTCTAGTGAGAAGAATCCCACTCTTCTGTTTCTCTTTTCCCACCCTATTCCAGATGTGCAGGCCTGCATAAACCAGCAGGATTCCAATTATAATGATACTTTCCCATTCACTATTCATCCAGTTCTTTCTTGATGTGAAAATGAAATGTGACCCAATATAACCCATCTGGGAGGGGTTGGGGGGGTGGGGTGGGGACATGGTCTATCATTACGTACATGTGATTTATTTTTCCAGAGTGGTTTTTTTTTTTTTTTTAATAAGTACTGAAACAAAACAAAACCCCTCAAACAGGAAGAACAAAGAATTGGATGTATGCAGGAGTCTCCTAGTCAAGAGAATGGCATCTGAGGACAGGAATTATCTCCTAGATGGAACAAATGAGCAAGATTCTGATACATAGGGATTACTCATTTATAAAAAGAATATCAAGACCCATAGTGATGAGACTGAGAAAAATGACTTCTGCAAACAATACCAGTGTTCTTGCTAGGAAGATGCAGATGAATAACAAGAAATATAAAAACCAAAACCTCTGACACTAAGTCCTGGACCAAAATGTTAGTTTACTTCTACATCAGCTTTTCTAGAATCACAGAAGTATATACAGTGTAGAATAACTGAAAAGGAAATATTGTAGTATTTACCCCACTTTAATACTGGCTAGTGGATTTTAATACTATGCTGCTTTTCCTTTCCAGGTGAGTTCTCAGGCAAAATGATTGCATGGCTTTTTGTTGTGCAGTTTCTACATCAGAAGTGGTATGTGTGGAATTTCACAAGCTTGCCAAACAATATCCAGAGAAAAGCTAAAGTATAAGTCAGGAGTGTAAGATTATTTCAGCTCCTGTGCACTTTTCAGAACAAAAGGAGTGGTTTTTAAAGAGTGAGATATTGTATTTTGAATTTGAGAGGAGGCTGAATAAAGATAAGAAGTTTTTGAAAAAAAGGTCAGAAAAGGCCTGAGACAAGAGAGTAAAGAGCCTGATAAAGCCAGTGGTCATCTAGCTCCAGAAAAATGGAATTGATCATTTACATCAATTTGAAGAATGCATGGCTGGCTTTCTTTGCTTTCTTTTGCTTTTATCTGAAAGCCTTTCAACAGTGATTTCCTGCAACAGACATTTGGGCCTTGCTGAAGATCAAAATCTTTAGAAAACTTGTTATAAAAGAGCCAGTAGAGAAACTGATTTGATTTTTGTTGCTAAACAATCATTAGAATTTTTTTTTAAACCAAATTACTGCTCCAACAATTAAATGCACCAGGATAAATAAGAATGTGCTGAACTATTCTGAAGAACCGTTTTTAAACTCAGCTGTTTCAAATGACTTTGGCTCTCGATGTGGTTAGCACCTGTCCAGTGCCAGAGCTGATTGCTAACCTAATAGTCAATGCAAATGGTTCCGGGGATCCAGAGAGAAAGTTTTTTTGTGTTCCATTTGCAGGGCTAATATCATAGCCATTAACACAAACGCTGGGCTCAGAAGGTTCATATTCATATAAAAAATTCATGTTTACACTAAAGGAGATTTCCTAGCACAGGGCTCAACTGTAAACCTAGAAATAATTGATTTGCCTTGCAGTACTTATTCAAGGAACTGCGTAGAAAAATATACCTTCTGAATTCAGAGCAGCCAGGAGAGTTGCCTGCTGGTATTAATTCTCACTTCTACTCAAGGAAACCTGATATTCCAAAATTATATTAGTTTTTAATATTAGGAGATTAATATAAATGTGGCATAGGCAAGAATGGGAATTCTCAAAGGAAGTCTATTGGCTCTTTTTGACTGCAGTCCCCACCCCCTGATACAGAGCCTTTTTCTGTGCTGGCTGACAGAAACAGCCCAGGGATTCTTTCTTTTGCAGTGATGCTGAGCTACCTGGTGGAATAAAACCAATACATGTCCTCTCTTTCATTTATTCCAATGAAAACTTTCTTCCAAAACTAAGTGATGAAACTTCTTCTGTGTTTCCAACTGGTAAAACTCCACTGAGTTCAGATTTTTGATGGCTGAAAAGTGGTGGGATAGGAGAAGAATCAGGCTCACAGATTCTGCTTTAGAAACCTGATTCAAAACAAAAAGTCACACTTAAAAAGGCTGAGCACTTGTCTGTGCACTTGACAAGATTTTAAACAATTAGGCAACCAGCAATGGCTTCTGATCCCATGGAAACGGCTGTAGAAAAAAAATAAAAAAGGCCTTCCTCCATTGAAAAGTGATTAGTTTAAAGCATTCTGTCCCATTTTTGGCAGTCTGATGGCAGTTTCCATGGGGATGGGAGTAGAGGATTGCTGAAGTGTTGTCATAACTCCTGCAAATGACACAGATGGAGGTTAAAAGGTGTAAATTATATTTCAACAGCACCTGTAAATGTGCTGTAACTTTGGGAGAGGGAGAAGGGAAGGACAACACCACGTTTTCCCTCTTTCTCCATATTAAATGCATTTCTGATGAAAGACACAACTAGCCAGAGCAAAATAAAGCTTTTTTTTTTGACTTCTTATTCATAGTTCCGCAATGTAGTAATATTTACTGCTTTGAGAACATGAGGAGCAGGGTGTCAAATTTCTTCAAAAGTAGTTATTGTTTTGCTCACTTCATAAACTGGTCAGCTGAGTCAGAAAAAAAGTTTAAGTTGCCAAAAGACCTGGAATCAGAAATAAAACCACTGTCTGCTTGTTTCTAAAGGCCTGGCTAGGTGACTCCACCATTCAAATAATGACATTTTTCTCAGGACTCCTGTCCCAGCCCCCCTGGGAAGTCCGTGCTCCTGCCCAGACATGGATATTGCAGCAAGGCTCATCTGCATGATCCTGCTGGCAATGGGTGCCCCCACACCATGCCCACCCACAGGCCTACATCCCTAAGCCAGACCAGGGGAGGTTTAGGTTGGACATCAGGAAGAATTTCTTCATGGAAAGGGAGATTACACATTGGAATGGGCTGTCCAGAGAGGTGGTGGAGTCACTGTCCCTGGAGGTGCTTAAGGAAGGCTGGACATGGCAATTAATGCTGTGGTCTGGTTGACAATGTGGTGTTTTGGTCATGGGTTGGATTTGATGATCTCAGAGGTCTTTTCCAGCTGAATTGATTCTGTGCTTTTGACCTGGCCTTGGCATCTGCCCATCCCCAGGGTGGTGCCCCGTGCCCAGGGCTGGGACTGCCCACTCTGGGTGGACAGGAGTTGTTCATGGAGCCTGGCCCTCCAGTGACAGCCAGTGACAAGAGCAGGGGTTTTCTTGGGAGATGATTTTTGAAGCTCTTCAGCTCCAGCAGTCCTGACATGGGAAGGTAAGTTTTGTAGCTTTTGAAAGGACCTCAAATCAAGTGCTGTGCCATCTCACCCATCTGTGATGTGGGGAAACTACCACTCAAACCTGGTGCTCTCTCTGTTTCAGCTGATGGCTGAGCCTGAAAATGAAGGGTTTGAGTTACACATGCTTTGATAATTTTTACACTCATTTAAACAGATGTATAAAGGGACCTTTTGAGAGGAGGAGGGCAAGAAGAAACTGCGCAATTCTGACAGACCCATGCTGAGAAAAGGTCTTACTGTCACCCTTCTTTGTGTCTTTAATTGGTAACACTAAGGACTTAGTTTGTGACTGAGAATTGTGAAGTATCTGCACGGAGATCAAAATCTCTTCAATAGAATCATGACGTGAAAAAAATTGCTGTGTGGATTACTCATGGAAAATCTAATTTTAAACAGTGTTGGTTAGTTGTGATTTGTTGGAGAGCTGCATGGCATCATTCCTTTGGTCTGATATGATGAACACTGAGGTACTACATATTCCATGCTAGCTCAGAGTTTCCTGTGGAGGACATAAGATGCAATGAAGAGTATACACGCCTTTATGTGATATCAGTACTCTCAGTAATGCATTTTCCAAACACAATGTTATTTCCCCTATGGGTATTTGTGACAAATACACAATTCAGCTATTATTAGTTCCAGTTTCTTTAAAAAAAAAGTATTTGTCAATCTTAATACATTTCAGTTCATCTTTACTCTTTTAAGCTGTGTTGTGGAACTGTGCAGTTACAGCTGAATTTCATTTTAATTTCAAGCTAACTACTAATCAATATTCAGGGCATTTCTATGGTCTGCTTAAATCTATTTAAATGAGGAAAATATTCTTTCCACTCTCCTATTTGGGTAGGAAAAGACATCAATCATTTCACAAGTGGTACGAAACTGAGCGAACAAAGATGTAAAGGTGAACCCTACATAATTGCTTAGTGAATGACTCGTGACAGGAGTGATTTGTGTGTATTCACTTTCAAAACTCCGTGTGTATTTTACAACTCCATAGAGAGTCAATTTTGAATCATACTGTGGAAGTGTCATTTGCTAAAGTCCAAACCTGAGTTTTAGGTTTTCTGATTTATTTTTTTGATAGGTATTTAAATAATAGCAGACCTTTTTCTTTAATCAAGTAATTTCTTTAAATTGTCAAGACTTGTTTGGCAATAAGTGGCATAAAGAGTCACTAAAGTAATGCCTGATCTTGCAAAGTAATCCAGGAATTCCAGAAATCTGTGGAAAGCATAATCACAGGTGGAAGTTCAGGGACTGTGTTATGGGGGAAAACATGAAGGTCAGCTGTGATTGGAATAGTGATAATTCACCTTGGTGGCTGTCTAACTGAAAGCAAATATTTATCCTCATTTTCAATGAGGTTAATTTGCATGCAGAGTGGAGTTGCTAATGGTAAAACCACTACCCATTAATGGTACTACATTTTCAAAGTTGAAGTAAGTGGAATTTTCGTTTATGCCATATTTCTAAATATTTTTAGGTGTTTTCACAGTTGACTGGAAAAGATCAAACTGAAAATTATTCACAAATAATTTGTGAATAAGTAATGTGGTACATTGCTTTTGTAGCACTTACCTTTCGTATTTAACGTTTTTGAAAGAAGGAGAAATTTTGTTCTGACTGAATTTTCTCCTTTCTTCTGATGCTTGTACCTGAGAGTTTGCTGCTGTGAACAACTGAGAAACTTCTGCATAAACTGCAGCCCTGTGGCAAACACGTATATCAATTGAGCTGTGTGAAAGGATCTTCTAACTCACTCTGGAAAAAGGAGTTGTCTTTTTGGAAATTGGATGTTAGTGGGCTGTAATCATTAGAGTCACTAGCATGTCTGTGACCTGTGAAAGGAATGCAATAAGCTAAAAATTCCTAATTAAAACCAGCTTTTGGGCCTGATCAGTTTGCTCTGTAGTTTTGTTACTTTCCACTTACCAGTAGACTCTAGACACTATCCAGAATTTTTCCCAGAAAAGAATGCAGAAAGTGTGAAGACTAAATCTTCAAATAAATGAATAAGCATACAGGAAAATCCTGTCTAAACTAATTTTAAAGCAGACTAGGAATTCTATTCTAGAAATTTATCTCATGCTTCCTCTGCTTTTCAGTGGCATTTCTAAAATTAGTTCATAAAGTAATTTAGAATATTTGGATTTAAGTTACTTTAGAAGTGTTAACTGTTGGGAACAAGTACATTTGAATGCATTTCAGACAGCAGCTCTTTGGAAGGAGTGAAAACTTTTCCAGAAGTTTTCTGTCTCTTTGCTATTTCTGTACCTATATGTACAAAAACTGAAGTCTGGGGTAACATCAAGATATAAGAACTAAGTTCTGAATGATGAGAATAGACAATCTGGCTTTATTTCAGTTGCACAAGCTACTCAATTAATGACAATTTATTTTAAATATCTTTTATTTTTCTCTTTTAGTGTTTATTGATAAGATCCTGAAGTGAAATTCTGCACTGAAAATAAGATTGATTAATCTGCCTTTAAAGACAGACAAGAAGTTAATATAACAAGTGAATGTTAAAACAAGGGGTAGAGATTAATTGCCTGGTTTGGTTTTAAGCACTTTATGATTTTTGAAAACTTGACTAATTTATTTGCCTACTGTAATTCTCTTTCTTGTGTCCTGATCTTCAGTCTATGATTTCCTCTTTCCAACTAAAAATGAAAATTTTCTGTAATTCTTACAATTACATATAACCAGACTCCACAGACAGGTCTTAAGGGTGGGAGCTGCTTGCATATCTCCTGAGTTATATTTTGTATGTAAAGATTTTATTTGCAAACTGTTACTCTTCAGTATCATTATAAATAAAACAAGCTGAAAATTCTAATGTTTAGAAATGTAGAAAATACATTGTCTGTGTATGGATATGGATCTGTCTAGTCTGCATATGTATTAATTTCTTCTTTCCAAAATATCAGAAGTTTGTTGGGTTTCTAGGCTTGCTGATTAAGGGCAATGAGAAGCACAATTAAAAGTTTCATTGGTAACTCGATATGATGAATCCTAGCAGTTGATGCAAGCCGTCATTTCTGGAAACAATATTTGAATAGCTAAGTGTGATCGTGGTGCAGTAAATTGTGTGTACAGAGATTTCTAAATATAGATGTAGTAATTCAGAGTCAGTTACTGTCAGCCAAGTCAATACAGATCTTAAAAATGTCTAAATCTATTTTTGATGATGATGAAAAGAGCAGTTACTGAGGCTTTAGCAACTCCATGATACACTTTTAAGAAATGGTGGGACTGTTTGTCCATGCCTCAGTGGTCTGTGATAGAAATTGATGTGACTGTCCTGATAGCTGCATCTCTATATTTAATATATACACATGCACATAACACACTTTCCAGGTTTAAAAAAGAAAGGCTTCTAGTGGAAACTGCTATCTGTTGCCATGTCCTAGGCTGGCAGTGCCCTTTGGGCAGCTGCCTTCACATGTAGGAAATTCCTGCTTTGCTGTACAAAGCAATAGGGACCTCATGTGCATTCACATCTCTTTTGTCCCTTTTACTTTACCTTGCCTGGTCCACAGTGACAGTCTGAGTTGGACCTGACCAGGAGCATTCATTTGGTAAACCACTACAGTTGAGAGGAACATACTAAAAGAACTGGAATGGCATTTCAAAACCAACCACCCAACCAAGCAATCAAAAAAAAAAAAAAAAAAAAAGAGATCCACAAGCAATTAATTAAAGGGTTTAAAGTGGAACTAAACTCAAGCTGGGTACCCAGAGAAGAACTGGACTTTGTATTAAAGACTGAGGCAAAGAAGGCATGAAGTACCTCGACCTTCTCCTCATCCTTTGTCACTGTGTTTCCCTCTACATCCAATAAAAGATGGAGATTCTCTTTAGATCCCCTTTTGTTGCTAACATGTTCATAGAAATCTTTTTTATTGTCTTTTATGGCAGTAGCCAGGTTAAATTCTAGTTGGGCTTTGGCCATTCTAATTTCCTCCCTGCATAACCTCAGAGCATCCTTACCTTCCACTCCAGGAACCTCTGAGCCTGCTTCCTCCCTGCTGCAGTGCGTTAATGTAGTGCTAGGTCAGTTAATGTCCTCCACCAGAAAAAAGGCCTGTCCTAGCTCCTTGTAGAACATCCTGTCTGCATCTCCATCCTGTTTGAGTGATCTGTAGCAGACTCCCACCACAACATCCACATTTTTGGCCTTCGCCCTGGTTCTTCCCCATAAACGCTTAACCCTTTTGCCACCATCATTAAGCTCTAGACAACCAAAATGGTCCCTACCACACAGGGCTCTCCCACAACCAATTTTTCCTTGCCTATCCCATCTGAAGAGTTTATAGCCATCCATCACAGCTTTCCAGTTGTGTGGGTCTTCCCACCATGTTTCCTTGATAGTAACTATGTCATATTTTCCTGCTGCGCAAGTGCTTCCAGCTCCTTCTGCATTGGTGAAAACGCACCTCAGCTGAACTATTATCTTGCCATTTTTTTGGAGGGAGAAGCCCTGATTCCCATGTGACCATTCTCAGGTGCCTTCATGGTTTCTAATGTGTCAATAACCCTTGTGGCTTTGCTGCTGCATGGATGTCAGCAGGGGAAATAACCCACATTTCTTTTGAGGAGACACTTTTGTGAGAAGGAAGAAGGTATGATTTTTGGTAGAAAACAGATATACAAGGAAAAGTTTTTAGTAAATGCAGGTTAAAGAAATACATTTACACAATAAGAATTCATTTCTTAAAATATATCCATCTTCATTAAATACATATATTACTCTTGCTGTTTCTCCATGTATAGAGGTGTAGCACTGTGCAGTTAAAGTGGCTTTTGTGCAGTTGATCATAAAACAGAAGCTCAGTAATTTGTCTCACAAATGCATTTTATTCTGCAAGGACTCATCAGAGCTCCACAGGAGTAGCACTAATTGTAATTTTCAGTGTGTCAAATGAAAATGTGGATTCTAAAATGAATATAAAATGAAAATCTGTGTGCTACACCAATTCTCCAAAGAGTAACTGTAGTGAAATTAAAAGTGTAAGATCTAAAAGGTGTATAGGGGTATAAAAGGTGCTTGGGGTATATCTGAACCCTCATTTGCCCATCCTTAGCAGTGGTTCACACAGTGCATTTTTTTTGTACCTCTGTGGTGTCTTGAAAGACTGGGGACAATACAGCTGTGTAGGAGATGATGTCAGCATCTCTGTTATCAAAAGATACAGTGAGTGTGTGTGTGTGTGTGTGTTTGGGAACAAAAGGAAAAGATACTAGCTTTGAACCCAAGTAAGACACCTGTGTCTACCACACCATTACTGTTGCTGGATCAGTACTGGTAGAGGAAAAAAAATCATTTGGACCCTCACTTCTGCAGCTGACAGACAAATGTTTGAGCTTTCTGCAAACACTGTGAAGACATCATCTCTCAGAGTGTCTAGGGAAACTATAAAAGCAGAGAGATGGAGGGGAAACCTCTCCCTCTCCCTCCCTCCCATATACAGGGCACTCATCTACTGCTGTGCCAGAAATGTGGTTTTCTGTCTGCTCTGCCTATGCACCCTCTTTTCCTGTGCATGCTTGGGCCAAAACCCTCAGTTAGTTTGGCACAGCTCCTCCCAAGCCACTGGAGCTGCCCTGCTCAGGGGCTGGCAGCCGTGGATACAGCCATCAATGTTATTCTGAGGCTCTCTGGTGTGCTGAATGCAGAGAGGAGCATTGTGCTGGTCTGTGCCCCTTTGGACTGGGTCAGATGGTCTTACAGCAATGAAGCTGACTAGAAAGGAGTTTTGGAAAGGGGATGCACAGTTTTCTGGAAACTAGTCCTAGTTGTTTCATGTTTATTTCAGAGCTGGAAATATAGGTTGCTGGGTCAGAGCCAAATCCTTTGGGAAAATTCAGTTGTCATAAGTCTGATAGTCTGAACTTATGCACTCCAATTTTGTTTTAGCAATTTATTTTTTCTCTCCTGACAGAAGCTAATCCCAAATCTGGGTTTTTTTTGTTTTCAGTTCTATATTTTGTGCCTGAATTTCTGTCAGATTACAGCCAGGGAAGGTTTGAGCTGTTAGCTGTATAATGGGTGAGAGAGCTTAAGAAAATATATTTTTTCTGCACCTTAATCATTCTAAGGGCCACAAAACTACATCTAATGCATTTGTAAACCAGTCACATGGGAATGCAAGTCTGGAGGTATTGAGCAAACGAAAATCACTTGCCGAGTGTTTTGAGAAATTCTTCCACTTTTTGGTGGAAGGTGGCAACTGTTGAACAGTACATGGCAACCACAGAGGACATGATGGGAGACAGGAATGCAAGATTCTTGTGGGAACTTTGGGGGAAATATAGAGAGACAGACTGCCATGCAACAAACTCCAGGATCTGTTTGTGCAGAGGAATGCACAATTGGAGGGGAATAGGAATAGGAAAAATAGACTTCCCCTTTGTGAAATGGATGTTATTTAAAACAATAGCTGAGAGTTTCTCAAATTACCAAAAAAAAATGATACTAAAGAATACAGAGACAAATACACAACTGAAGAGGGGGAAAGAGAGAGCCAGAGAAATCTCAAAACTAGCTGGGTAGTGCTGGTAATTTCAAGGCTACCGGAGGAAACTTGTTCTAATACGTGAACCGACTTGATATTAATTTAAAGAGTACATGGAAGAGAATTTTAGCAAATTTTTTTTTTTTGATAAAACATAAACCCATGGGGATTTCCAAGTGGGGACTTCCTAAATTAACCTTAAATAGGACTTAAAAGTATTATATCTCTTTTAAAGTCTGTTACTTTGTACTTGAAGCTAATTCAAGGCAAAATGCTAATTCTGAACCTATAGCCACGTCACTAAGAGGAGAGTTTCAAAAGACTTTTATTCCTGCCCTTAGCCTAGGATATGTGACAAGCTTTCAAAATCTTTTAGTGTACCTTTTACAAAAGACAGAGCCCTGAGTGTCTGGCTGTAAGCTTTTGGGTACTGAACACTTTCAAAAATCTGAGCCTTATTTAGCTGTCTAATTGGGCACCACTTGTGAGTGGTGGAATATAGGAAAAATTGCTCTTTGCCTCAAAGGTCAAGAAAGATGCCACTCAGCTTCTCTTGGGCTCTCTAGGTTCCACTTTATCTGAGACTGTACCTCACAGATGTGGTTCATTGCTGATTAATCTCCAGATTTGCTGAGATCCCGAGTCCTTGACCTGAGAGCTTCTGAGAACTGCCACTGAAATTCTTTTGGATACCTGGAGAGCACTACACAGCTCAACAGCCCAGGTCTGGTGGTCTTACCCTGTCATATGCTTGTCCTTCTCCTGGAAGTGCCACAGTATTTTTTCTTTCTCCTGGAGTGAATTTAAAATGTGATTTGTCTCCAGATTTGTGTGACTGTTGCTCTTATGATGCTAGATAGTGAGGTACATAGCTTAAGTAAACCTTCTGTCTTTGAAGAATCTTGGTCTCTATGGCTGAACTTCTGAGTTTTGTCAACTTCAGTGAGCACAGAAATCTGCTTGTACAGCTCAGGCCACAATTTCGCAAGCAGGACTGTTTCATTTTTCCATAATACAACATGTCAGCAGAAACATGAGGGGGAGAGCCAAGGGATCCTGGCTCCCGGGCTCCTACGTTTTCTCTGGACAATAGTTTTCCCTTAGAAACCAATAAGTTATGGACTAAAGACTCCTCCATTTAAAACTATCTTGGGCTTTATGGCTAAAAGGATTTTATTAAATAGGAGTGATTACTAAAATATATTACTGTTGAGGGGGGTGAGGATAGTTAGAACTTATGAAAAGGCTTTGCTTGCAGCAGAAAAGCACTGTAACTACTTAAAAATATCTTTGCTAATGCTTTTATTTTAAAAATGGAAAAAGTGAGTCAGCACTGAGGGCTCTGTATTCACTGCTCAGTCCAAACTCAGCGGCTCTGGAGAGTCTCCTCATTCCCTGCCCCCACCTATGCTGTTGGTACAAGTGAATATAGCTACTCCTAATTTAGCAACATGCAGTTGCTACCTTTGCATGGGCTGTAACAACCATCCTGAGAGATCTGCTGCTGTAAGAATTTCTTCTCCAAGTCTGTAACCTCTGTGCAAACATACAAAGAAAATAATATGCAGAATTCATCTTTGAGTGATGAGTGTGTTCTGTCTCTGGACTGTTGGAATGAGAAAGTGATGCTGGTGGAGCATAGCAAAAAACCAAATGGATTTTCATATACACTTAGCCTTATTTATACTTGGTCCACAGGGTAATTCACTGTGGTGATAGCTCTGGGCAAACCTACAGAAATGAATCTTTCTAAATGCTAGCATATATAATATCTGCACTCTGATCCTATACTGCATTTTGCATTGTGATGAAAGGCAGAATAGCTGTATTGGAGGGTCCTCAGCTGTTACTGGGTCCATGGGAAATACATGAATGAACTATTTTCTGTTCTGAGTAGATACTGTGGTGTTGTCACAGAGGTGTGTATGAAAATATGGAATGCGTCATCTTTTGTCTCTTAATGCCACAAGTCTTCCTGCCTAGCATGCAGTTTTCCTAAAGAAAAAGCTATATTCTCTATTTTTTTTGATTCAGTACCTCCTAGGGGTTGCAGTCTGACGGGGTTTTCAATGCACACTGCAAGCCTAAGCGAAATGCAGCCGGTGCTGTGAAAGAGATACATTACATAAGAGGCCTCTGAGGCTTACACAGAGCTGGACTGCAGTGTAAACTGTCTCCGGGACGGATAAAAACCATCTCGCAAACTGGGATTAGCACTGATTCTTGTCAGGGGCTCTTGATTTGAGAGAAGAGAAGGAAATTTGTGTGCGCTGTTTTAGTGAGTTTTAGCAGCTATATAAACCACAGTTTGAAATTCTGATGTGTATCTAACCATCAGCATGCCTGAGCTGTGCTTGATAAAAGGGGCAATGAGCTCCAGTTATGCAGCCCTTACTCCCGCTGGTTCTGCTCTGCAACCAGAGAACAACCAGGACTATTTGCATATAAATCCTGGGCATTTGGCAATTTTTGCTGCAGCATGAGAGAAAGGGAAAGAAAGGCAAATTCCCCATAAGTTAGTGTTTCAGCCACACTGCAGAAGATTTACTTTATCCACTGCTTGGCAAGAGATCCCAGGAAGGCAGTTGGGTGTCTGTGTGCCTGTCTGCAGATACTCTACAATGGCCAGAGACGAGCATGTGGAGGATTGTCTGAAGTTCTGGGTGACAACAGTGCAGTTTGACCCCTCGTACCATGAGTTTCACTTTGTGGATGGAGAGCCAGACCTTTCCTGAAGGTCACTGCAGAGCTCCTGACCAGACATGCACAGAGAGACTGCTTGCTGTGACAATTAACTTCCAATCAGTGCAGACAGGCTGCTTCCACTTTAAAGCCCAGCAAACTGCTTTCTGTCAGCACGCAGAGGATGGGAGATGTCCTCCCAGACCTCCAGGCAGGGCAAACACACTCACTTTTTTAGTTCGGGGGCAGAACAAAAGTTGTACGTTACTGAGATTTCCTGGTGAATTACTGGCAGGCATTCAGATTGCATGATAGAAGACAAGTACTATAAATACATGTGTTAAAAAAGATGAGAGAAGTGGTATATGCCAGAAACAAAACCCTGTTGTTAGTGACCATTACCCTAAATATGGATCTGCATGGTAGAGAGGTGGAGAAATTGGGTCATGGTAATTACTGACCACCTCAAGTGATGCCCACTGCAGTACCAAGCATTTCACTGGAGACACTCAGCACCTCACAGACTTACAGGAATCCTTCAAGTTCAGTTTCAAAGCACGAAGGTAAATTAAAGGATGGATTTACAAGGAGGATGATGTAGTAGTATCAAAATATTAAACCTATGTTAGTCCTTCATACCATTATATTTTCCTTCAAATTTCTTACCAAATTGCTACAGAAAGGCTGTTACATGAAGCTCTTAGATAGGGATATATAAATGTATCCTTCTGATACACAGTGTTTTCTGAAAGTCCAGAAGCAAACTACAATGTGCTGCATGGCCTATTGCAGAGCACAGCCTTATCTGGTTTTTATACATATTTATGTCTTAGGTAAAAAAGATTTTTAAAATTGTGTCTGCTTTTTGTTCCTCATTTATCAAGGGGAACTCTTGGTATCTTCTGAAGGACTATCACCTTGCTTTTCTGTAGCTTTAGCCAAACAGTGGTTTGCTTAGAGTTGCAGATAAAGTTGCCAAATGTTATCAGCCAAACCATCTTCAAAACACATTTTCTTTCCAGGAGAAAAGCCTACACACAAGCCTTTTATGGCCTTGTGTATTTATAGCTCTAGTCTGTACTGTGAATGAATGGCTCACTCCACAAAACACAATGCAGAGGCATTTGATGAGCGTGCTCATCAGCCACAGAATCCCAGGATCCCAGGATGGGTCAGGTTGGAAGGGACCACAGTGGATATTCTGGTCCACCCTCCCTGCTTCAGCAGGGCCATCCCAGAGCACATGGCACAGGACCCTTGAATATTTCCATGAGGGAGACTCCACAGCCTCTCTGGGCAATCTGTTCCAGTGCTTGGTCACCTGCACAGTGAGGAAGTTCTTCCTCATGTTCAGCTGGAACTTCCTGTGCATCAGTTTCTGCCCATTGCCTCTTGTCCTGTTGCTCAGCACCACTGAGCAGAGCCTGGTCCATCCTCTGACACCTCCCTTCAGGTACTGACAGACAGACACTGATGAGGTTCCCTCTCAGCTGTCTCTTCTCGAGGCTGAACAGACCCAGCTCCCTCAGCCTTTCCTCCTACGAGAGATGCTCCGGTCCCTTAATCATCTTTGTTTCTGTCTGCTGGACCTGCTCAGATTTTTCTATAAAGCCAGGCTTTACACATGACACTTAGAAATTACAAGTTGTGAAGTGCAATGTGTTTCAGAAAAGGACTCCCACTCCTCTCAGCTGGAAGAAAGTTTTGAAGTGATGTCTCTTGGGAAAGTAAATGAGAGCAAAAAGGGAAAATTTTATGAACTAAATGTACAGAATAACCTGTGCAAGGTAAGGACTTGTTTAGACTTGGAATGAAATTACAGATTTTTGTTTTTGTTTTTCTAGTATTTTAGCAAATATTGCCAAAACAAAGCAGAATTTTATATATATATATAAAAAGCCTTTCAAAAGACCATTACGATAACTGTGAAATCAAACACTTAAAAGAAGCCCAACACAATACCAAAACAAAAACTTTATTAAAGAGCCCCAAGAAAGGATGCACTTCTAAATAAGGTGGTTTGGTTCCTTTGTAAATGCAGGCAGATTTGCAGGCCCTTGTTATTAGGAGGCAGAGATGACACAGACTGCTAGTCATAAATGTGTGCTGCTGTGGAAGATTGGGTGCAGTTTTGGGTGAGCTGCGGTGTGATATTTCCATCTGATACCCAGAGTCAGCCAATAGCAGCAGGTGCTGAGAGGCTGAGGAGCACAACATGTTCCAGTAGCACCTGGGGTTTGATCTCTGTGGCACGCTTGCTGCACGCTGCATGGCAAGCCTCTGTCAGGGCTTCCTTGTCTTTGAGCTCAGTGAATACAAACCCAAAGTACCTTTATTTAGTTCAGATCTTCCACAATGAGTGACCATTTCCTTAGAGGTGTATGTCGCTGAACCAAGAAATCATCCTCAGACAGTCTGGTGCAGGCACTGATGATTCTCTAGCAGACATGCATTTAATCCTTTTCTTTCTGTTTGCATTCAGCAGTTGTGCCTTTGGCAGGACCTCACTTCCTAGCACCTGCAATAATTACAAATGATGGGGGTTTAAATACTTTGCTGAGCTGTGGTGCTTCTCTGCACAATTTAGAAAATCACCACCTCCATGATCAGGAAATAGGCAGCCTGTTTTGCACTGCATGAGACCAGAAGGCAGATGGATGTTTCTGTAATTCATTGTGAAAAAAGAGAAGGTGTGAGCAGTGTTATCTCAGGGACTATAGCTGTGCCTATTCGTGCTGTTTTACTGCTTATAACAAGATGTTCTCTGGAGGGAATGCATCACCCAGGTTTAGGTTCAGGAATGGGACTCGGCTTTCACAAATGAAAGGACGGTACCTAAAGGTCCAGGTTTGCTTTGAGTTCTTCATCTGTGAAATGTAAATCTTTGACAAACTGGAATGAACAGTTTTAGCACAGGTGATGTTATAGTTTAGCCTCAGGGTATGTGGGGCTCTGGTGTAGTGCTCTCTTCACAGTGTCCCCAAGGCAGAAGTTCACAGGGCTCATTTTGCACATGTAGCTGTAAATCCAGTGGGAGCCTTTTGTGAGAGTTTTCCATAGATGAAGCAGTCTGGGAAAGAGTCATGTGCCACTGAAACCTAGCAGAGATTGTTCAGGGTGTTTAGGTGGTGAAAAGTGTATTTTAGATAAGAGTTTTGACCAGAGCTGTCCTACTTACCTACCCTTGGGTTTTGCACCTTTTTTTTTTTTTTTTTAATTCAATATAAGTATGTGGGCAGTTTTTGTCTTGCTTTTCCTGGCTGGTTTCATTTTTTTTTCCTCTTCCTCACAACAAATGCAAGCATGCTTTTATGTTCCCAAGGAATACGAGAACCTCTAAATGAGACAACCACAAAAGTGGCCTACAGGGTTGTATTTCAATTTTGCAGAACAAGAAAAGGAATAAAGATCTGGCTGGGATCTGTACTTTCACTTTTTTCTGGATGGTACCTAGGACTGGTTGCTGCTGCATGGTTATTGCTGCCCACTGAATCTGCTGGTGAACTGCACAGTCAGAAGCCCCAGATACATGAGGCTGTATTGGTCTAGACTGTAGCTGCAGAGAAGGGGACCTGTTTCTTCACTATTTTCTTCTGATGTCTTCTAATGCTGGCTGTAACCTCCTCTGGATGTTGTGGGTTTCAATCTGCTTTCAGTTTTAGTGGTTTCATTGGTTTGTTACAAAGCTCTTTTCCTAGTTAGGCTGAGTGAATTTTCAAGCTGTGTGTGATAGGAGACTCTAATATCTGCTTTTAATTTGTACTCCCTAAATCTGTGTGGTCATATGTACCTTTTAATTTTCACTTGTACAAA
This sequence comes from Rhipidura dahli, assembly GCA_013399225.1. Taxonomy (NCBI): domain Eukaryota; kingdom Metazoa; phylum Chordata; class Aves; order Passeriformes; family Rhipiduridae; genus Rhipidura; species Rhipidura dahli. The sequence continues at coordinate 583,354 of VXAC01006820.1, read as the reverse complement.
TGAAAATCGGAGTGAAAAAAAACCCCTGCAATTTTCTGGTCTTGTGACACATTGGAGTAAAAAGGTTTGTTTTTGTCTGACATAAAAGGAATCTAGTCCCATTTCTGCAGAATCTCCTGTTTTGTACTCTGAATTAGATCTGATTTATACCCCAAATACCCAGATGTAGGTATTGCTATAATTAAGATATCAGTTGAGAATTTTTCTTTTCAGTGAAAGTTCTTTGTTTTCTTTTCCATTGCTTTATGTCCCAGGATAATTTAGATCTACATATTGTTTGCAGAATGCAACCAAAAAACAAAGAAGTGAAGACAATCTTTTAAGATTAATATGGAGATGGAAGGTATACATAAGTATATAAGGTGTATATACAAATAGATTTTAAAATGTTTTTCCCACGTGAAATTTTGCAACTGCCAAAGAGAAAATGAAAATTGATGATAGGTAAAAAAATATTATTATATACTTCTAATGCATGAAAACCTTCAGCTTTTGCCAGGAGAAGTGAGTGTAACAGGGTTGTACTTGGTGGGTACAAAGCTGAAGTGAGATTTATGTCTTATCTTATGTATCTATGACATTTTCAGTTGTTTTCTGTACTGCATTTTTCTCTTTTGGTTTGCTTTTGGCATATTAGTCCATTCCCTACCGAGAACCCTAATTAAAGAAAGTATCTAACATTTTAAGTCAGACTAAGACTTGACTGTGCCTGATTAAGGACAGAGGGGAGTTGTGTTTTGTGGTTGCTGTATCCTTCTTCTGAAGTGTTCTGTGTGTGCTGAACAGCTCCATATAATGTGAGACCTTTTCCATAGGTTGTCCAGACTCCTCTGTCAGATCATGACAGGGCCTGCACATCCTCTGGGAGAAGATCTGTTCCTTCAGGCCCAGAAGGAAAAAGGCCCAGTGCCTGTACATAAGAGGCAGTGGGCAGTGAAAATGTAATTCCTGCTAATGCAGTAACAGTGTGCAGCCACATGAAGTCCTGGGCTGCTGAGACAGCGTGGTAGAACCCTCTGTACGGAGAATCAGCTTACGCCAAACTCCAGTGTCATGAGGCATACAAATTTCCCATTCCTCTAGGAAACAACATTCTCGCCCTGCCCCTCAACCCTCAGCACAGATGTAGGTGTGAAAGCACGTTTGCTTAGACCAGAGAGACCCCTTGCCAAAGGCAGTTTTCTGCAGTTTTACACTACCTACTTTGTGTTTATGATAATGCTGCAAGAGTAACTTGTTTAGGAGTTATGTGTCTTGACACAACATCATGGGTTTCAGAAAAAGATATTCTTTCTTCTTTCTTCTTGTGGTGGAATTCAGGTGGAAATGACAATTGTATGGTGTCAGTGTTGACAAAAAGCACTTGTCTTCCTGGACAACAACACTCTAAAATGATGTTAGTCAGATACTATTTTGTGAGCTCACTGTGGTTGTGCACTAATATAAAGCATTCTAGTTCTGAGGAGTTTTATATTGTGATTGACTGTACTGCAGAGATCTTCTCCTCATCCTTCCAGGTGAGATGGCTGGAGTCACGCTATAAGCCGTCAGCTAAACATGGAATGACAAAGCCACTGACATCTTGGTCATGTCAAAGGCAAAACTGCCCCCACTACCAAAAAAACCCCTCTTGCCTCCTGAGTCATAACTTACCATATTGATTTGTAGATTTGCTATTGGCAGATCAAGATGAAATTACCTCCTATAGCAATATTTAATGCCTTAACAATGTATTTAGGTGACTATCCTTCATTTTCTACAAGGTGGTGAGATCTCCCATTACACAGTAATTTCAATGGAAACTCAGAGCCCTTGACGCTTTGCTACACTGTGTCAAAAAAGTGCTTTTGAGGCTACCCTGGTTTACAGTTTTTGAAGTGCTCTACACTTTTATAGCAGCATGTAAAAAGTAATCCTTAGTCTAGTAATATTGCCTTGTAATTAAAATAAATATGTAATTGAAACACTGCCTCGATAGAGAGGATTACCTTTAAAAGGGTTTTTCTACACCACCGGAAAAACCCAAGTTCATTTTCAATTAAAAGAAAGAGGCTGCCTGCGAATTTTTAAGTAGTCTACTCAAGTTTAGAATGTAATTAAAGCTTGTAATTGCTTTTTGGTCTAAGAGAATATTTCAGTAGTTGAAATAGAAATCCCTAGATTAATAACTGTAGTAAATGCAGGTTACATTATCCAGCCATATCAAAATGCAGTGCTGTGCCCAGTGCTGTCCCAGCATCACCACTGGGTCAGGGGAAGGGGCTGTAGTGAAGCCCAGTGGCTACAGCACAGCTGCTCCTGGTTGCCCGTGTTTAGTGACAGCAGCACGGCTCTCCATGCTCCTCCCTCCTCAGGAGGGCCAGGTGGGATGGAAAGCTGTGCTCAGGCTGGTCCTGCCCCAGGATGCAGTCAGGATGCAGTCAGGATGTCGTGAAGGGCTGTGCCCTCCCCCGGGAACTGCTGTGCTCTCCTGTGTCCTCTGGTCTACACACGGATTTCGAATTTCCTTTTCCCAGTAGTACGGAGTATGAACTCTAAAGGACTGAAATAGCAGAAGGTAAATTAAATATTGTTTAATTTTTGTTTAGTTACAGCCAAAAGCAAAAGAAACTGTGCATTTATAGTTTGCAAAGTATTTACTAGTGCCTTAGGAAATGGGCTGATAATTCTTCTCCCATGGAGAAAAAATACAGTGTATATTCTACTTTTAAACTCATTGAGTGAGTGATTGAACCAATCATTTGAGTGTGTGGCTTTACTTCTACATAGCAGAGTACATCACAGAGCAGATATATTAGGTCCAGAAAGTTCCAGAAAGAGAACCATGATTTAGTGTGGTTCTGCAGCAGAAGTACAAAATGGGAGTTTTGGCAAACCTTGCTGTGAGTATTTAGGAAGCTACAACATGGTGACCCCAAACTTTGCATTGAAATTGCAGTTCATGTTCCCATCTGACAAAAATTTCATGCTGGGTGGTAGCACTGGGGTCAGGAGAGATGACTGATTGGTGCAGAGCTGTCAGACACTGCAGCTTGTCCCTCAGCTACAGTCGGCAGCCAAATAGGGATGTTCCTGGCATACCTCATAGCGTGCTGGTCATACATCCAAGTGACTTCATGCTTCATAGTCACACCTAGGCCTTCCCTGAGATGGAAGATTTTGTCCCCTTTTGTCCTCTTTATCGCTAGTTTGTTGAGGCTCCAAGTAAATCATACAGCTTGCTGTAGAGTTTGTGGCTGAGCCTGGAACTGAAACAGCATCTTTGTGTCCCAGCCTATTGTCCTAGTCACTCTCTGTTCTTCAGAGTCTGACTCAGCACTCCTCAAACCTCTCAATTTCCATTTCTCCATTTTTTTCTGATTCTGTGTTGCCCCCCCCAAGCAAATTTCTGGCTCCACTTCTATTTTTCCTTCTTGCCAGTCTTCATTATTTAAACTTCAAATATTCAGAAAACTCAATGAATGGCAATATAGCATTGTGGAAAAAGCTGTTACAGTTGGATGGTGAGACATAATCTCATTGCTTATTGTGTTAGAGATGATTAATTCTGTTTTATCAATTTGTGAATAGGTTACCCTTTTCCAAGTACTAGGATGTCTTTTTTTCTTTAGCTCACAATTGATCCTGTAAGTTCAATGCTATTTATTTTCATTTCTTCAAATTAAGCTCCTTTTTGGGGGAAAAAGAGGATACTGAATTCTCTCTGGCTAAATTTATAGAATTTGCCAGTGTGCAGCCTCTCCAAGTTTGGACTGGAAAAAATGTGGAAATGTTAAAATGTCATCCAAGATAGAAAAGAAATGGAGGGATTACTTTTAAGCACAGTCATAAGAAACAAAAAGTGATCTTCAAAGACCTACTATCCCCTACAATTTTTTGGGGAGGTCATTATAACCAAAACCAGCAAACTCCAGTTGTAAACTATTGATGAGACCAACATTTAAAAGAGAGTTTGTTTTGGAGGATGATTTCATGCTCAAAGGCATTGCTCTCAAAAGCACACAATGTTACTAGTAAGACAAAATATAACACCTCAATTGACATCATTGCATTGTTTAATGAACTGTTCCTTTGTTTTATCTCCATGCTAGTCTGGGAATATTTCTTCTTTGCAGGTTAAAATTATAACATGTTGGCATTTAGCTGGCATCTTCTTGTTTTCTTAGTTTAAAACCATGGTCAGAGCAATTTGCTTTGGAATAAGAATTTGATTTAATGATACCAGCACTAATATTCTTCATAAATATATTAACAGTTTTTGTGGTGTGTAAGTACCTTTCAGTTTGGTGAGAATTGGGTTAGTTCATTTTACTATTTAATCCCATTCAAACAAAACTACAGAGTCATCTGTATGGTTCTGTATAAACAACGTAGATGGGAGAGACAAGGATAGTCCTAACCTCTGTTTTCTGTAGTCTGTTTTATGGACAACATACTGGTTTTATTACAGTGATAACAGTGTTCTATTTTTCCCTTGTCCTTCACCTCCTTTTTCTCTTCATGCAAGTTGGATGTAAGAAACAAACCTTTTTGTTTGTCATTTTTCTGGTATTTTTTCCTCTCTATCTTTGATGGGAAGCTGCAATGTTATTGCTTGCCAGCAATGGTCAAATCTTAATGAGGTATTTGAGAAGTCCCAATGGAGAACCTGCCACATGTAGAGAAAATATAGGATAAACGCAGGAAATACTCAGGCCAATGCTTTGTTTTATGGATTGTCCTGTCACACATAACACAGAACTGTTCCTTTAGTCATTTGTATGACTGTTCTTGATGAATATATTTCAATAGTGAATTTCTCATAGGAAACTAAGTAGTTGGTTTCATCCAGGCATTTGAAAAGAACAGCCCTGTCTTCTGAGAAAATTCATGTTCATTTTAGAGATTCATGCCCAGTTCTAAACTTAGTTGATAATGGATTAATTTCTGTTTCTACAGTTTTCTGGAAACCTCTTCCTTCTGAAAACTCTACTTTTGAAGTCTGTCAGAGTTTGAGTAGTGAAGGATCAGAAGCTGAAGCTTCCCTCCCTCCTTTTTTTCTGTCAAGGTGCTTTTCCTGCTGCAAAGTTCTGGGCTTTGCCAACGCCTGAGCTTTCAGCAAACCACTGCATGTCAGCCCCCTGGAAACACTAAAACCTAAGCTGACTTGTGCAGCTGTAGTGCTCTCGGCAGTCTGAAGGGTGACTTGCTTTCTATATCAGGGTTATGCTCACACTGTGCCCTGGCAAACTGTGAAGGTAAACGCCCAGAGAGGGGAAGGCAGCGGCTGTGGGGTGACTGGAAATACAGCGGTCTGTGAATCAAACCACTCTCCCTCTCCCACCCTTTCTAGAAATCTATCAAGCTGGCAGGCTGCCCTGCTTGAAATAAATGTGGAAAATATTATGTAACTTTGCCCTGTGTGCTGCTGCGCTGACAGTGTAGGCACTAGTCAGGTTTTAGTTACACTATCTGCCGTGGCTATTTTTGGTGACCAAAGACTTCTCTCTTGAAATTTATGTCTGTATTTCCTTTGCCCCCACCCTCGCATTTATGCTTCTTTTTTTTTTTCTTTTTCAATTGACAACAGAATGCAACTCAGCTTCTGCAAACAGAAAATCAACCTCAGCAAAGCTGTTTAAAAAATAATATTCCCCCCCAACAGCAACAAAAAGCAGACAAAAAACCCCAAACAAACTGCTGGAGGAGGAATTTATTGCCTCTGAGTGCAGCCAAGCGCTGAAGCAGTCAGTCTCAGATCCCCTCCCCTAGAGTTATACGCTGTGTCAATACCTCCCTCTGCTGAAAGCTCTACATTCTTCCTCTCTCGCTTGACTACATTTTGCTGTGGCAGGACTTGCATAGGCCAGAAGGAATCTGTGACACATCACAGAGCAGCCTGCTTGCTGCAACACAGCTGCCCTACCGAGAGTATAGGCTCTGGGGAGTGCATAAACTTAAACTATTTGTCCTTCCCCAGTGCCACCGTTTGTGGACTAAAATCTGAGATTAGGAAAAGATGATAATTTGGAGTCAGATGACTTTTAAAAATACTCTTTCAGGAACTCCTGTGATGGGATTCAGTCATTGTCAAGGGACATTCTGTTTAAAGACAATTCTATGTGCGTGTGCCTTACAAATTCAATTTATTTCCTTCAGTTTTAGTCACTTAATTAGTTTTTGTTCTAGAAATAGTAAAATTACTGTGTGGTTTGTGATCCATTGTGCTGCATAAACTACCATGTAAGACTTTAAGTGTTGTGTTACTCAAACAGATTGAATTATCTTAATGGTTGGAAAATCTATGAATCATCTCATCATACAACTGGTGTGGTTATTAGGGAGCTCAGTTTTTCAGAGGCTGTGTGCTTAGGGACCCAAGCCAGTTATTTCTCATCTCAGATCATTATAGCATAAAGATTTTAAAGTGACCACTACACTTTATTTGTCTCTGTTTCAGGTACCCCAAAGTGGCATACTAAAAAGGGTAGTGATTTTGTTAGAGGTGAATGATGGAACTTAGTGGAGAATTAAGCAACTTCCAGATGTCTCAAGTTAGGCCCCTACTTTTAGTAGAGGACTAGAAGGGCCTTAATTCAAACCCAATATTTTTCTTTATGTTTATCATTCCTTTGGAGCATCTCAAGTGTCTGCCTGTGTTATTATGGGAAAGGCTAATGCACTGCAAAGCCATAGCTAAGGTACAGCAGTTCACAGCTTTTTTTAATTAATAGTTTTTAATATTTTCCCATTATATGCAGCTGCTTCAGATCAGATGAGTTTTCCCTCTATTTGATGCCAGATGGCAAACAGCCATTTTACATCAATTTCATTCTGGAAGAGGTACTAATCAGGTTGCTCCTATTAACTTTTCCAACTGAACTTTTTAATGTCTTCAGGGAAGCTTGGTAATGTCAGAGGTGAGAAGAGTAATACGGAATAAGGGAAAACCATAAAACCTCTGTACAGAAAATTGTTCTGATTGGATGGGGTTCAAAAAAACCACACAAAGCAGAGCAAGGGTAGGAAGCAGACAAGAGGGTGCAGGAAGGAGAGCAGCTGTAGGGAATAAAAGCACTCAGAGGAAGGTCATATCAGGAGGAGTAGGAATCACCACCACATGGTGAAGTTTTCAGGAAGGTGTTATTGTATGCAGACTTGTGGGGTGAACTGACCATAAAAAGGGAGACATAAAGGACTACTTGCTACAAAAATGATGGTAGGAAATAGGCTTTGTAGGAAGAGAGTTTGACTTAGAGTGTGCTGTGAGGTTGAGGTCTTATAGTTCTTTGGAAGATGGCTTTTCCTAGCAGAAGAAGGCTTGGTCAAGGAAGCATAGCTTGAGGAAGGGCACCCTGTAGAGAAACAGAGGTGCCAAAGATACCTGTGTGATTCATTACTTCTTTTGTGGGGGTCATTCTTAATTATGGTGCAGACTATTCTATCTTTCTTTGCCTCATACCTTGGATATGCATATCTGGTAGGAAAATGCTAGCAAAGTTATTTGGTTTACAGAAGGAAAAGCTTGTCATATATTTGTACTTGACATTTCTTCAAAATGATATGCTCTAATATCAAGATTTTATTTGGATGTTGAGCCACTCATACACAGGTTTTATAAGACGCTGGCTGTGACCTGCTGTGACAAACCTGAGAAGCAGAGATACAAAATTACTTAAATGGATGTGGAAAAAGGGATCTTAACTGTTTTTTTCTAGACTTCACTGGCATATTTGATATGCCAAGATTTCTAGCACTGGGTTGGATGTTACTACTGCTAAAGAAAAAGGCATGTTTTTGCCTTGACTTCCCCCCTCCTCCACCCCGCCCCCCAGGCTGTGGTGCACAAGAATGGTTTAGAGAGAGACATGTAACTGATTGAACTTTTCAGTAATTAACATATGAGCATTGTTGCACTTGATGTTAGCTTATTCTCTGTGAGAGTTTTAGATGAATGTGGTTAAGGTACAAGGTACCATTCTGTCCTTTTGAGTTTACTGAGATACTCTGAGCACTAAACTGAATGTCTCCTCTGAACAGAGCTAGATTTAGATGGGGGCAGACAGGCTACAAAATGTGCATCCTGGCTGTAACAGGGCAGTCAGAAATGCATCTGTAATGCTGTGGGTATGAAGTTTGGAGTCAGCTGAGGGACAAAGTCTAAAGCGGTGACTCAATGGGAATCTGCTGCTGGCTTTAGGTGTCAGGTACTAGGTTCAGTTCTGTAAGCTCTGTAAAGCTTCCCCACAATCCACAAGGCTCTTAAGGGATCTTTATGGAAGACAGATGAAATGAGGATAGGAAAAGCCCTGTACTCATAGCGTGACTGACCTCAATTCACTTTTATCACTCTTTCAGACAATGAGGTATGTATTTATGTAGGGCTTTTTGCTCAACTGAGTGGCCCTACAATAAGGTGCTCCTAATGAAGTTACAGTTTTAGTATCAAAAATACCTGTACTAGCTGAGCCTGCAATGCAAGAAGCACATGAATATCTAGATTCTAGAAATTCTAGAGTAACTTGGTAGGGGCACACTTCTCTTGCAAAAGCACTGCCACATGTTTATGTTGCTTAGTTTGGAAGGTAAACCAAAAGACTCTAGGAGATGGAATGAGTAAGAGAGGGGCTCATTATCAGTTATGCTAAATACTCAGTGAAACCTGAGGCCACACAAATCTCAACTGGTTTCAAGTTTTCTTGCAGTCGAAACTCAGATCAGGTTCCTCGAGAGTTCAAGAATTTCTAAGCAAAACTAGACCTGCTGAATGCATAGAACTTGAAGAGCAGCTTTACAATACATGCTCCAAGCACTTGCTATCAATTAATAACTTTCCACAGCACCCATGTGATTGAGAGAACTGTGATTAACCTCTTAAAATTCAGTCCACAGGCAAACAAAAAAGCAGATTTGTTAGGGATTTGAGTACGGATTGATGCACTTAATCATTTCATTGGATGGCTAGCCTCTAGAAGTAGACCCTCTAGGTTCCTGTCTGGCTTTTAAGCATGTGCAAACTTTTACAAGTATTGTACTGAACAGGTTATCTTGGCAAAGTCTGGTTGTGGTGAGAGTGAGATGAGCTATCTGCAGTGAAAGCTTTGTGACAAAAATGTAGGTCCTGATTTTGGTTTTAAATTATTTTTTGTTTTAGTATACTTGATCATTATACATGCAGTTAGGTGAGCTATTAAATGAAGCATTTGCATATGATTGAATATTTGCTCTGTAAATTCTATGATTTGAATCCTGGTGTTCTCACTGTCCCTGAATCCAATGTAAAGCCTGGTAAAATGTGTAGTGTTCAGGTGTGAATGTTTGTGTGAACACATTTTAATGTACAGTTTCTGCTAGTTGTTCATTTCTGGCAGGAGCCCTGTAGAAAAATGGTTGGCATTATCACACAGAGTAGTTCATTTGGTGCATGTGTGTCTCCACTCACACGTCCTGTCCCCTGGGTCCCCAAAGGAGTTTCACAATGTACACGTGCAAAAGCAACAGGATGGCCCCTTCATTAAGTGACTGAACAGGAAACCAGGAGAGTTAACTCCTGTTCCTCATTCTTTGAAACTTTCTGCCTGCAAATCTGGGAAATCCACTTAGGAAAACTGAGGCACATGAAATCTGTCAGTAAAACAGGAGACTAGGGTAATTTTGGGGTTATATTTGAATAATCTAAACTGGTATGGAAAAATGTGGACGTGTCTTAAAAATACTGTTAAAACTGTCTTTGAAGCCTTGAAACACACATCCAAGGACAGAAAATACTTTAAAGTTATGCTTCAAGATGATAAAAATATGCTGCTTTGACTGCTTTTCAATAACAAAAGCAAATTTGGCAGTATCGAAATGCAGATTTGTATTTTTTCTGCTAATTACTCTTGAAATATTTGTAGAACTCTATTAAAAGTTATCATTTTTTTGCTTGAAACATCCATTTTTTGAATGCTCAGGGGCAAAATAAAAATGTTGCTTGTTCTCTGGCTTTCTTAATGATGTCTTAATTTGCATAGTCTGAGCATTCCACCAAAACAAAATAAGTCTTCCTTTCCAATACTAACAGAGGACTGAAACTCCTCTTATTATTTATTCCAATTAGTTATAGGAACATCTTTTTACCACCTCTAAATGCTTTGCATGCTCTGTTTTGGTTTTAATGTCAGTGCTCTACCATGGCTCTGCTAGTTTCATGGAGGGGGATTATATTAACCATGAAATCCTAGGAGTTCTAGGACTAGTGAAGCCTGATGGCCTATGGTTTTGTCTTGTCGATAGGGCTTGGAAAGTTTTTGTACACTGTGTGCTCATAAACTTTCTGTTTCCTTTTTGTGCAGATTCCCAGGTGTCTTTCAATGTGTGAGCTCATTGTTGCTTGTTCATTTAAATGTCTATCAGGAAGTGTCCCTGTTTCCTTCAGGGAAAGCTCCATGTATGCAAGAAAAAAATACTGCTAAGTCACTACTCCTGGTTAACTGCCTCAAAAAAGTTTATTCTTTGTGTCTTTGCTCTACTTAACTGCCCACCTTAACTATAAGCTTTGGAATCCCCAAGGCCACTTTAGGCCATGGGAAACGTGCCGTAAAACAGATGAGGTCAATACAGAACTGCAGGATCTTTGAACCTTTTCCTCTTCCTGGGCCACAGAGAAAACACATGTTGAAGTTTCTGTATCATTTTTTGAGTAATATTTAGGAATCCAATTTCTTCTTCTAAAGGAGAAATTCAGATGCTTAATGGATGACAGATGCCTAATGGATGACGTTGCTTACAAGCTACAGCATTTAAGTTCTAATTGCAACCTGATCTGCTTCTCTTCTCTAGATCTTCCTCCAGCTGAACCATCTGTCACCTTGCCAGTCCTTTAGCAGCTAGTACTTCAGACACCTATTTTTGTGCTTCTGTTCCTCTGTCAACCCAAAGTTCCAACTCTGGGCTTCCCAGCAGCGGGTTCTAGGAGGTGAAGTGCTGGGCACCTGCCTGTCCAAACAGCAGGGTGTCCATTCTGTCTGTCTGTCTGGGTGGAAGGCGCTGGGCTGGCTTTGTGTTTATGAACTTTGATTGATAACTGCACCTGTGAGACTGCCAAGGTCAGGCTGCCTTTGGGAGAATGTTTTATCACCACGGGCACCTGGCTTGGCGTAAGATTTAGGGACATGGCCTGTCTTCGATGACATGGTTCTGGCAGTCTGAAAAGACTTTGTTGCAAGACATTGGCCTGCAGAGTCTAACCAGGTGGCAGCTTTGCTTTTTGATAGCTGTCGGAAACTTGGAATGAAGATGAAAGTCTAAACTCCATCTACTGCATCAGTGACTGATGTTAATACCAAATAAAATACAATGAATTTTTCCCAATGATGAATATGCTGCTTCTGAGGGCCTGGGGTTAAAGAAAAAACCCAATTTTTAAAGAAATTCCTTGCACTGTTTGTGTTTTATAAAGCAAGTACAGGTACAGTTTTCACAGATCAGTACATTTTGACCTGGGTGGCTGTGAAGTCAGACCAGGTTGCTCAGGGTTTTATCCAGACCAATAATCAAAACATCTATGGATAGAGACTGCAGACACTTTGGCCAACACACTTTACTCTCATCATGGGGAGGAGAGTTTCTCCTAATATCTGGCTTGAACTTCTCTTGTTTCATCTTATGCCCATTGTCTCATCATTCCAACACATATCAGTGTACACTACCATGTTCCAGACCCTCAGCAACCTTGACAAAGGCATTGAGGAGCTCCTCTAAACCAACTCCTCTCTATACTGAGCAAGTTTGGGTTTCTCAGCCTCTCCTTGCTGAGCAAGTGCCCTAGCCACAGTGTCCCTCACACTTTTATTAGCAGAGGAGAACTGAAGAACAGAGATCTTGAGGGGTAAAATGTAGAAGGGCTTGGCAAGGAAGACTAGGGTAGATGGAAGGAAAAAAAGAGCGTTTGAGAGTAAAAAGTCTTTCTTTTAGTATTGCCTCCCACCCTTGAAAGGCGTGGAGGGGTTGTTTGAAAAGAGGTGCTGACACAGCCAGCGATAGGAGCTTAGTGTGCTGATTGCAGGTGACACAGCGAGGAGCTGCAGGAGCTGATGATGCACCTGGGAAAATACGTATGGCACCTATTGGCAGGCTGAAAGGAAAGGTGGGGGAAGCTGGGCTGGGCATTATTGTCCTGCTTCAGGACTTTGAGCTGAGACTGAGATGATGCAATGGCTTGGTCACAGTGATAAATTTAACAACTGGTATAAATATAATGAGGGTGTTTAAGTATGCTATAGTTCTTTGAGATGCTTGTCCTATCCTTAGCTGTCATTTATTGAGACTAAAGATGCAGAAATCTATATGCTTTCCCTTGTGTTGCTGAGTACTGAATGCCTGAATATATGCTACTCTTTTTCCAAATCTTGCAAGTTGGCACTTAATATCACTGCCCTAAATTGAAAATAAGAGACTTAGAAGTAATTCCAGAGGTTGCCTCTCAACTCTTCTAGGGCCTTGGCGCATCTCTGTAATGACAGTGTTATGTTGAATACAGTTTGCTTTTCCTTATCCTACTAAAGTAATATTATGGTTAGAGTTCTCTGCTCTGGAATAATTAGAAGTAAAATTAGTCAATAGGATGTTTAAATGCTATGCTACTTTCATCTCTCTTACACTATTTTGAGTTGTATTAAGAGAACCATTTTGGAACAGAACACTTTACTGAAGGGTCTGACTAATGTAGGGGTTACATATGTTGGGTTATGTGGTATGTTTGAATATTTTGTGGTGGTTTATGGTCCCTTGATATCCATAAAATCACTGCTTGTACTCGTGACAGGATTCCTAACATACATAAATAACCTGTGCTCCTTCTTTTTGACTTCCTGATGGGTAATTGGTGTATTGCCTAAAACTCCAGATCCAGCAGAAGCAGTACACTGGAAAATATGATTCTTCCTAGTTATTTGGGTAATAAAAATGTCAATCAGGCTTAGGCAAGGATGCTAAAGCTTTTCTATAGAAGTCTGTGTCACAGGATAAGTATGTGTGTGGGTTTTAACCCACACAGTTTCAAAGAGTTTTTTTGGCTGGAGGGGTAGTTTGGTCTCCGTGTGTGGATTTGGGTAGGAAAATGGTGCTGAGATACTTCTAGTGTATAAATTTATAGATAGTATATTTGAAGGGGAAATGTGTAAGAAACTTCTATAGATGTTCTAAACAGCAGAAGAAAGGTCTAGGCTTCCACAGCTATTTAGAAGATGAAGGTGAAGGCATTCAATAATTTCTTATAATGACTGGCTTAATGTGTGGATAAATAGATCTCCTTTTGGCATGCCTAAATGCAAGTAAAAAATGTACTCCTGTTTCTGATTTTGATCTATATAATCTATATCACTAGCCCCCATTCTCATGGGGCACTTCGACTTACTAAATGTCGCTAGAAATACAATACAGTAGGGAGGAAGCAGTGTAGGAGGTTCCTGGAGTATGTGGAAGAAAACTGCCAGACACAGCTGGTGAGTGAGCCAACCAGGCAAGGTGCTCTGCTGGACCTGTTTGTGACTAGAGGAGGACTGCTGATGGCTGGAGTCTGACTTGGTCATAGCAATGACAATCCTTGGAGAAGTAAGCAGAGAGATCAACAGAACCATCACAGTGGGCTTCTGGAGAACAGAATTTGGCCTGTTTGGGAGACTGGTTGACAGAGCCCCTTGAGAGGCAGTCCTGAAGGGCAAATGAGTCCAGGAAGCCTGGAAATTCTTCAGGAAGGAAGTAGTAAAGGTACCTGGTTTTCTTCAAACAGTGCAATCTGTTTTTACCCCTGCTCCTTAGTCTCCCGCTTGGCTATTGTTTCTCTCTGAAAAAGCATGTTGGCTCTGCAGATTTACACACTGCCTTGACTGTACACTTTTACTGTGTGTGTCCTTGCATCATGATTATTGGTGGATCAGAAAGGTCTTTTATTTTCTCTGCTTATGGAGATAGTTGAGAAAGTTGCCCTAGGATTAATCTGAGGTTAATAGTTCTCAAGATTTGACAGAAAACTTCTTGACATGCTGGAGGCCTAATTCTGTCCAAACTGCTCATCTGATGCATTAATTGGAAGGATATGAAGAAACATACTGGGCTTTGAAAAAGGCTTTTGAATCCTTAATTTTATGGATAATGTCTTTGGATTCACTACACCATTAAAAAGGAAGATGTGTAAATGTGACTGGTTAATTTTTTTTCTTTGGAGTAAGAGTTCTGATTCTTCAGGATGTGGTTACACACTATGCTGACTCTTTATATTAAATAGGTGTTTTGTCCTCTCTCTAAACTGGGACACTGCAGAATGATAACTGAAACAATTGTTATCTTAATGGTTTTGGAGTCCCAGTCCAAGCAGATCTTTGGGTATGGCCCCCTGCTGTTGTCATCCATCTTTACACAGACAACAGCTAAGCATCTTGGTAGATGCTCTGCAATCTGTAAGCACTCAGTGCAAATGCATGGTCTCTTAGACAAAATGAGGATGTCTCAAGAGCTCAGCTGAAGTGCAGTGAGAACAGGAAGTCAAAACTGAGCCCATGTACCCTGGTGTCGTCTTTAATCTATTTACATCTAATAGACCAGTTTCTACTGAAGCTGATGGAAAAACTGATTTGCTTAATGGAATATATTTCTCTTAATTATATAAGTGGTTTAATTATATGTTCTGAATCTATTATCACCTACTTGTAGAAATCCCCAAGTGGGTGAGATTTTGTTGTGCTGTTCACTGTAAAAGCAAATACATGAAAACAAGATTGCACCCCAGGCAGCTCAGAATTTCAGCACTGTCATTTGACAAGTGGGTAAGTGTTGAAGGGAGCAGGCACCCCCAAGCTCTCCTCTCCCTGTTCAATTTTCTTTTTTTCTTTTTAAGATTTAAAGACTTAAAAGCCTGGATCAACTGTTAATTTTGGATCATGTTTGGTGATTATTTTTTAAAAAAGAAATCTTTTGCAGTAGCATTGGATGAACTACAGTTCCACTACTAAAATAGAGCATAAAACATGCTTCTAGCTTCTCATTGAGTCAGTGAGTTTATATATTTATTTGAATTTCCATCACTTTCCATTTCTGTCTGTGTACGAACATTCATATGAAAATTTTATCTTTCCTACATCCTATAATCTGTATCACAAGGTTGCCACCAATTGACCAAGGTCTACTTTTCATTGCTGTTGTGGTGGGGGCACTCAAGAGCTGCTGTGGCCTGTCCAGTGTGAGCAGGGGTCGCGAGGGGTGGCTTTGCTGAGCAGCACGGTGTGAGCACGCGGCGTCTCCACACTGGCCCGTGACCTCACAAGTGTGAAACCGCACGCGGAAACCACCAAATGGGTACCAGCTTCAGAATGTGCCTTCCTGTTTTTCTGCTGTCTTCTGACTCGAGCTCAGAGTGTAAACAGACCTTTGGGTTTGTTTCTTTTGCATAGCACGTCCCTGTGGCTGCTTTCTCCATTCAACCAGCGGCACAGAAGTGAGACTTTTGAGCACCACTGTAAATATGGGAGTCTTCCACCCTCAAAACCTCTAGGCCAGCCTCAAGCTCTTTGCTGAGCAAAATTGACAGACCTCAAGTAGTAGTTTTGCTTGAACAAAAGAATGTAGGTTTTTTTTTTTTTTAATTTCTAATGAATATTTAAGGCATATAATTTATTGTCCTGCTACGATGCTGTAAAATGAATTTTAATTTTAATAAACTCTTAATTTTAATATCCAAGAAATAATACAACAAACCAGAAAGTATCTTAAAAACACTAACCAAACAAAAACAAACCCCAAAAACTTACTGTGTAATTTACATTTTTCAAGTAGTTAAAAGTAGAATCAGGCCAGGTCAGTGGGGTCATCAAAGGTCTGTTAGGTCATATATAAACTGCCCTATTGGAACTATTTGTTAACAGAATATAGAGTATTTAAAATAATGCATGGTACATTCACCTACACTGTGAATGGTTTTCACCATCTCTGGCTTTGTATTCATTGGTTTTGGTGAAATTCAGTAGGAAAAAAAAAGTTGGATGAATTTTTGCTAAAATACTGAGTGGGAAATTGTCATTTAAAAAATTCAGTTTAAAAGCAACTTATATAACAATGTAGGGGATTTGCCATCAGTTGAAATATTGACCTCCACACTGGATAGCTTGCTGAAAAATAAGCTTGGCTTTGTCAGATGTTTCAGACTCACTGGGAAAACTTCTTAGTTTATGCCGGACATCAGCCCAAGTGGTCATAGGCTTCTTTGTTTCTGCTTCTTGTGTAACTGCCATTGACTTTCAGGCATGGAAAAGAGGAGATTTTTATGTATTCAGAAGTCATATGTATAAACTTGCTGCCAAATAATTGAGTAAAATTAGGGGCAATGAAGTTTGCAAAGGGAAGCATTCAGTGCCTGGTAAATGAGAGAATCCACAAAGGACAAATTATATCCATTCAAAGCCATTATGAACTAGTTCTTAAAACTAAAATGATCATTATTTTACATTCAGTATTCAGTCCCTGGTCTAGAGGCACGTTGGTGGAGGGTTTCCCCACAGGGCTTTTCTGGTTTTTTTGCTGTTGCTGTGCAGGCACCAATCTCTGCCTATCAATATGAACTGAAAGCAGGGGAGGGCATCTGTGTTCCACACACCAGATCTGTAGTGGAGAGAGACTCCCCTGCATTTCTTAGCTGTTTTTTGTGTAATGTTCACATCCTTTTACTGCAGAGAGTTTGAATGACTCACCCGCAGGACTTTGGAGCCAGCTTAGGCCAACCAGTAGTCATGGCAGGTTGTTCTGTGTAGACAAGTACAAATGTGGAATGAAATTCAAACCTTGTAAGTGAGATCCACCAGTATTGTTGGATATGGAAGCAAGGGAAAAATTGGATGCTCAGGATTTCATTTCTCCAGACCAAAACCTCATTCTTTGGATCTGTTCCCCTCACCTCCCTCAAGCAATCCCTTGTTTTCAGTTTAAAGGAATGTTTTTTAGACATATTGAAGCCCTTCAGGGACTGGGTTACCAAAAACAGTTACCAAACCATATCCTTGCCATCAGCTTTCCAAGCAAAGAAAATAGAAAGAGGTATTACATTAAGAAATGAAAATACAAATCCAGATTAATCTGCTTCTTCTCAAGCTGGAATGAATTCATATATCCTGTGGATGTTGCAGGCAGAAGTTGTGAATGTGTGGAGCATGTTAAAATCATCATGTTTGGATAGTATACATGGCTTGAACTGACAAGAGATCATAACTTGCTGAGTGAAGATGGACTAGGAAATGTTAACTGCTAAAATGTCTTCAGGTACAAGTGGAGGCTATTTTGCTTTTCATTTGCAAAAGTTTAGTGTGTCAGACTGGAGGTAAACCAGGTACTCAGGAGCAACAAAGGCCCATCCTTGATGCAGAGGGTTTTTTTGTAAAATGTAATGCTCCTACTCCAAAGTTCTAGAAGTGTTAGGGATGCACAAAGAAAAGGATTTGAGCTTTGGAAAACTGATTTACTTTTGACACCCCTTGCTCTTAGGAGCAGCTAAGATGTTAACTGAACAACTTCTTCCCTTTCTGTCTCCTCCAAATTTGGTTTAGTCAAACACATGGCATAGAAAACCTTCAACCTTGCTGGTTTTGCAAAATTAGATTTTCAACTGGTTTTCAATTCATTATAAAGAGAAGTCTCTGGATTTAATTAAAGGTAGAACTATGTTCTCCACTGCTGTAAATATCTTTTCTGATCTCCCAATCTGAGTAAAATAAGAAAGAGGAAGAAAATCAAAGAACAGAAATTTGTTGTTTGCCATCCCAGTTTCCTGCTTTTAGTTACTGATTGAATGGATAGAGGCACATTTAAGTATGTTTATACTCATAAATATATCGATACTTAGATTAACAGTTTGGGACCATGAGCTCATAGAAGTAATCATCTTTGAAGACTAGCTTTTTTCCCCCCAAATCAATCTGAAAATTCTAGGTTTATACTTTACAATCATGTCATGTATTCTGAGAGTCACATATAAGTTCCTTGATCTTTTTAAAAATCATGAAATGCTGAGCTCCATGAGTCCCTAACTTAAGGTTGGGCACCCATCATACTACTAATGGCTGTTTCTTTAACAGACTTTAGAGGCTGTTTCTTTGGGCAACTTCTAGATTAGAAAAAAGTGCAGACTTTGTGGCATGTCCCTGAATATTTTTTGTGATGTCTATGCAATAGAATGTTGTTTGTTTGTCAGGGGGTTTTGATGCTGTGAAAGATAAAACCAGATACATCAGTAAACAGCAACTGAAATGTCAAAGCTAATTGGATGGATTTCTCTTCCCCAAGCAGCCCATATTGCATGTAAGAAATCCTGAAAAGTGTAAAGGTTCTACTGTTAAGACATTGAATTACACACAGTTCTAGTTCAGCATCCAGTTTTATTGTAAATGGCTCTCTCAGAATTTTAAAAAAATACATATTTCATAATCTCTGCTGTTTCAGGCTTTCTCATGCTGCTTCCTTTGTTGGTATTGATAAGCCTTGTCAAATTTCTAGAAAGTTGAAATGTGTGTCCAGGAAAGACTGAAGAAAATTTGGTAACAACTGTAACTTTCTATAAACATAAATGACATCAAATTCCTCACTGTTAAGTGGTCATTCTTATGCCTGGTTCTTTGGAGACATATTATAAAGATGGGCTGGCTGTCAGTCATTTGGGACCCCTTCCCCTTATTTTGGAGTGACAAACAGGACAAGAAAAAGACCCTGGGGACAAGAGCACAAGTGAAGATACAATGGCTGGTGCCTTCAGCGAGTACAAGGCTTCTGTTGCAGTCTCTGCTGCAATTGATGACACTTAAGAAATGCCATGTGCTAATGTCAGAATCCATGTTTACATTGGTGTCTACATTTTTCCCCTCTTTATCCTAGATCTAAATTTTTTAGATATCCTTAATTTATGGGCTTATATTTTGCTAAATATAGTGCAGTCTATGAAACTGAGAAATGGTCCTGCTTCAATTACAAATCCTAGGGAAAGGGGCAATTTGATCTCATGGAGCAGAGGGTAGAATGCTGGTACCCCCTTGGGCAGAAACTCATGTGTTGGTGGGAGGCAGTCCTTGCTGCCAATGTTTGTGCTGGTAAACACTGCTGCTTTTTGTTTTATCAGCTCGTTTTCTGACTTCCCTGCTTATTGAGATGTCTTCCTGAAAATTACTGCACTCAAATGGAATAAGTTACGAGAATATTTGTAAAGATTCCCTCTGAGCCATTGCTCAGTGTGGGCAGTAACAGCTATTTCTATTAATATGGGGGAGTTTCCCCAAGGCAGCTATTCATACTTCACAGAAACACTTTTGCAAAGTCCTGCACAGTCCCTTTTTTATACTGCAGTAAAAGTTTGTGGTTTAAACCTCTTAGAGGATGCTCATATATAACAAGACTGAAGTTCCCCTCATGTGAATGCTGTTAGTGGCCAGAGAGGTTCTTTGAGTTTTTATTGTAAGGTCGAAGAAGTACAATGAGGTGCTATTTGGCAAAGATGCTGGTTAAGAAAAAGATTTATAAAGTGTTATGTAATCCATTCAGAAGCAGTGTTTCCTTAGCTGTCTTCTCTGGATCTTGGAGGAACTTTGTTTAAAAACTTATGAAGCCTCATGCTACACAAGTATGACTGCTGAAGTGATTCATGAGCTGTGGAACCCAGGTACTACTCTATTTCAGTAGGCAGTCTAGAACACATCTCCCCATCCCCTTCTGTTCTAAATTAGTCTAAGTTTTATCTCAAACTGATCAAAAATAATGCTCAGGAGTAAACTTTAGAAGATTGTGTGTTTTTGGAATGACTCCTCAAGAGAAAAAACAAAATACCAAACCTACTTCTCCTGACACTTGTTACCAATGGATGTCCCTCTAATCGCAGCAAAGGTGATCCTCATTTTTCTTTATGATGTAGGATAATCAGATTGCCTTGTAGATGGAAAAAGTCTATCCTGATAGTAAATACAAAACCAAGAAGGCTCCTTTGGGCTCACTGTGCCTCAGAAATTTAACTGCAAAACCAAAATAATGCAAACCTGAGTTCTAGTTGCAACTGTGATAGTGATCATCTCTGATCTTGGGTGATAAATTTTGACTCTTACCCTTTTCCTGTCTACTGACTTGTGTTCATCAGTCTTGTTCCTAAGTTTAACCTAAATGTACCTAAGGAATGAAAAAAATTTAAGCAAAATTCGTCAACTATGTGAAAAAGCACTAAATCTACTTTAATTCATCTGGCCTTCCTTTGCTTAATGTTTTCTTTCTGTCCTCTCCTATCTCCTCTCACTTTTTTCACTAAGTGTATCACCAAAAGTGTAAAGCTGAGATGAAGCCTGGAGAGTGCCTCTTGCATTGCTACAACTTTCCTCTGAAGAAGGACAGTTGTCTTGAGATTTCTACAGTTAATCTTCTGGGTATATATCTCTCTGCCCTCTGAATTTGATATTGAGCCAACTGGGAAAGAGCTCCAAAAGTTACACCCTTGATCTCGCCCGGGTTTCCTCCTGTGGTCTCTATCCAGTTACCTTGAATCCTGCCTCCTTACTGGAGGTGCATGGCAGATGCAGCTTGGCTAGCACCACCAGATCCAACTGGAACTCTGGCTTGTCTGAACAACTTGGTTGTGGAAACATCAGCCTGGGAAAATGAAGGGACAGGAGAGTTCCATGTGCCATTGGGGATGGCATCGCTGTTTGGAGGGGATGTGTCTGTACTCTGGTCTCTGTGCATAGCTGAGAAATAGGACTGACTGAGATTTGACTGTAGACCTGCCTATTGAGAAATGCCAGCTGGTTAAAAATGCCATTTTCTCAATACATTGTCAACTTTTTTTTTTCCCCAGTTCTGTGAATATATTTACAGCATGTTTTTCCTAGGATGAATGTTACTTGGTTTTGAAACAACACATTATTACAACCAACTTATTTTGCTGAAAACACTTTTCCTGAATTTCCTACTCCTGTGAAAAATTAACTTTTTAAGGTGGCCTTATAAGCCTCCTGTGACATTAGATTTTACTGTAGGACTGCTATTTGGCATTTGGGGGTTCATTTGCATTGTCACTTGTAAAAAATGAGAGACAAATGAGGCCTTTGAGTCTATTCCAATTTTAATTTTTACATAAGTGCCTCAAAAGCCCATAGCAGCCAACACCCATCTCAGGATTTCCACTCAACAAAATATTTCTAACATTATATTTACCCACATATCAGCAATATGTTGAGCTATAATCAGGCATGGCTTAACTGGTTTTTCTAGGTATGTAATTGCCCTATCAGAATCTTAACTCTGTAAGACATTGCATGGTGTTAAAAAACCAGTTTAAAAATTATATAGATTTTAATTTAAAATGCCTCACGAGAGGTCTTGGCAGGTTCTGTCAGTCTCTCGTAGCAAGAGCAGTGAGAGAGAACATTTGGCTCCAACAACAATTTGATCTCATTACATAGGACAGGGGTATAGAGTGAAGAGACAAAACATTCTGTACTAATTTTAGGTCCCACTTGAATTTGTGACATGTATTTAAACTTTTCTTCACAGCATCCTCATTTGGGTTGAATCTCTTCAACAACATCTGATTTGAACAGATCCCCAGTGAACAGCGTAACTTCTCGGTGCTGCTTAGCTTCCTGTTTGCTAGTGGAAGGCTTTTACATTTATTTTAGTACTTTCCTGTTGCAGACTTTTTGCATCGGTATCTGACAGAGCAGAGTTTCATCTGAAACCTATATGTGAGAAGCCACATGTTCAAGCTGCTAGAGTTCAGATGACATTTAAACTGAACTTATCCTTAGTGTTCTAATCCTGTGTGTTTAAAAAAGAAAGTCAGTAGGAATGCACAAGAATTACCCGCTTAAAATGCTATTGATTTATATTAGTCATTTGATGTTATCCTTCTTTTTTTTTTTTTTATCATCTTAAGTCACTTCTAGACAATCTGTTTACAGTCAGTGAAATTATTCCAACTATGTAGCATATTTTGTGTTAGCAATGGGTGGAAATTCTGGGACACCGCACCCAAAGATGATCTAGCACCCCTGTGCTGTTCTAACAGCTCAAAGAACTGGAAGCCGACAGATTTTCCTGGCTGGGGATTCCCCAGGCACAGGGCAATCTGCAGCTGGTGCTCTCCCTGCATAGCTGGCTTTCTGCATGAGCACAGTGCTGCAGCTGCTCGCAGGGCGCCTGGCGGGACCAGCCCCCAGCGTGAGCACCACCGCAGCTCTGAGGCTGCTCTGACACTCACCCAGCAGTTGTGCTTTTCAGAGGCTGCTCGAACCCTAAAGGTACTGGAAATCCTGCTTTGAAAATCAGAAAAGGGGGAAAAAACCCTCCCTCCACAAATTTTTGACTGCTGTGATCCACAGGTGGTTTGGATTACTTGAGTATAGTCTGAGCTGTTTGAGTTATATAAGAAATATCTCCCTCTCATGCTCTACTGCATAAGCCCAACATAAAAGCTTAGGACTTAGGATGTTAGGCACATAAATCCTATCGAATTTTAGTGGAATTTAAGGTATTATTTGGTCTCTCTTGAAAAATTAATTCTAAATCTGTGCAGGATTAGAGGAAACTCCCACTGTGAACAAAACTTTTTCCCAATAATGCACACCTTTTCCTGGAGCTTCTAGCCACTGTTATGCTGTTCAAAATATCAGTTCATGCCTGAGAAGTCTGGCAGAAATCTTTTAAAGTTCCCCTCAGTACAGTAGGCTGCAGACTGGTCTAATTTACAGCAGCAATTTCTGCTGCCCCATGAAACTTTGGATTTTCCTTTCATTTAAGTTAATAGAATTTATATAACTATATTAAAAGTTGCTTGAGGCAAAGAATATATTAGATAAAGGTTACAACAGTGGGTTTTCCTTTTTTTTTTTTTTTAATAGTGAATTAGGTGGTTTCTGCTGTTGTTTTAATTGACATTCTGTAAAATGTATGTTTTTCTTGAAAAGTGAACATCCTCCCTGTTTGTGAAAGCCTTTCAGGCTTTAAAAATCCCAGGAGTTACAATAGCCATCTTAAGCAATAGTTCCAATATTTCTTCATCCTGAGGCTCTGTTACCCCACTTAACACGACTGTTCTGCCCTACAGAGTCTGCCTTTGCAACTGCAGGGTCTGCCCAATCTTTTGCTTTCAAGATAGGGCAGTTGACAGGTAGTGTAAAGTCTTGTAAAAGTAGTTGCCAGGCATCTCTCAGGGGCAGAGGAGTTTTGTTTGAGTCAGTACTTCAGTTTTATGTTGCTATTAGCTGTCAGCTATCAGCTTGTGGCTCTTGCCCTGTTCCTCTCCCAGCTGAGCTAGCTGCATTCCTGTCTCCCAGAGGAGGCATCTCCCAGTGCTGTTTGCTTCCACATTATTTACACTGAAACATCCTTGTAGGAATGGAAAGAAGCAAAGGTCATGTTAACAGCCCCATGTTAAAGGTCAGCAATACCATGGCAACAGTGGAAATCCATCCAGCTGCTTGCAGAAAAGTTGAACCTCTTACGAAGAGGAAACAACCCAAATAAACAGGGAGATAGATAAAAAGCAATATCTTAGCCCCGAGCCACGCGTCGAGTGGAAACGTAACGTTTTTTGAGCTCGTTGGGTATTTCCTATGCCTTGACTTTGAGCTGCTTTGCTCAAAATAAAAACCATAGCAAGCATTTCGAAAAATAAGCGCCTTGTAAACGCCCTGCCCCTCTCAACCTGAGGCTTTCTTTTTACTGCAAGCATGTAATGCAGCCAAGTGTTGTTTAGTATCCTTCCTGTGCCTTAAAGTGTGACTTTTATGGGTGACGTTATGTTTATGGGTCTTTGTTCATCCTCGGCCTCATGTACCCCACTGCTGCTTCCTCTGAGGCTTTGCCGCCACACCGCAGGGTGTTAATTTCCTGTTTTGAGTCTGTCACAGGCAAATTCAGAGCCTCGATTAAAACACAACACACAGATACACGCTGCTGACAAAGGCACTAATAAAACTCTAAAGTTTAAAGGTGGCCCTGGTGTTTCCTCACCGAGCAGCATGGGGACCTTTCACCTCTTGGAGACATGCTGTTTGCAAGGGTTTCTTTTCTTTTTAATTAGGGCTTGCCTGAATGACTCTTAGCAAACTGCTCTAGCATTTGGTGTGTTTGGTTTATGGATGTATCAACTATAAAACATGCACAGCTTACTTAAGCTTTTCTTTTAAAAAAACCCCAAACCTCAACAAACCCTAAACAAGACTTATGAAACTTACGGGAACTGCAAAGAGAGAGAAAAAAAAAAAGGCTTAAACAGAAAGCGTGTTAATTGGGGTGATGGGTCTGGTATGTAGGTCCCTGTAAGACACATGCGTGGGCATCTGTGTCGCCTGACCTCTTATCTTGGTCACTGAGCAGAAGGGGTGGGGGAAAAAAAAGCCAGTTTTTTCTTGCTTTAGTGGAAATCCTTCCTTTTGCACTCACATTCAGCAGTACAAGACTTACAAATGTCATCACTTAGGCATGGATTTCTGCAGGGTTTTCCCTCACTTGTTTAGCTGTGTTTCAGCACACTTATTTTGAACTATCCTGTAGAGTAAGGGGTCTAACCAGAAAAGAACTTTTCGTGTTACCTAGTGAATGCTTTTTTCCTGCTCTTTAGTGTGATGTGCTGTTCCTAGCACCACTGTAAAAGCCCTTCCCCCCTACATAAATTCTACACACATGTTTACAAGACTGCATTTTAAATGTGGATTTGTTCTGATGGAGTCCTTGCTATTTTCCTACAAGTGTTGGGACCCTTTTTGTTTCTGTTTCCAGTAAAATATTACTTATTTCTGTATCCTAATTAATTTTAACTTCTACAAGTATACTTGGAAGCTGAAGTTTCTTACCCAGTCATTCTCATGTATGGCTGCTGGTTTGCATGTCTGCTACAGCTACTCAGAAAGCCAAATACCTCATTAAAGTTCCCTCACAATCAAGAGGGAAAATATAGAGTTTCTCTTTCAATATACCTGAATTTCAGCTAAACTTAGGGTAATTATATCTGGAGAACAAATTTTGTAGCCTGATTTCTTGAAGATAAGGCTATGCCCCTCTCCCTCATAGCAAAGAAAATGCCAGCTCTTCATAGCCTTCAGACAAAAATGGCATTTAAAGTCTTGTGGAATCTGCCTCTGACCATCCCTCACTGGCTCTCTTTAGGACTGCTATGTCTTCTTTCCTTCTTGTCCTCCACTGTCCTATAGTTGAGCTTACCTGAATGACTTCCTTTTCACCTCTCCTGTGTACTCTATTTCAGTGGTGTCCTGTGCTCACACCCAACTTCTTTTTCCACATAAAATCAAGTCTCAGTGTGGCTGTAAGGATAACTTCAGGCCTGCTGCATGGAGAAGGCACCTGGAGGGGTAAATCTCACACATGCTGAAGATGCTGTGTCACCTTGTGAACTTTTTGCTAGTATTGGATGGACAAAGTCAGTTTCAAACCACACCTTTTCTCTGTTTTTCTGCTGCAGTATTTCCTGTAGCTCAGGTTCATAGCCTTCTGCTGTTCCTGTGGGTTCCTGGACCCTCTGTGCATGCTGTTGTAGCAGAGGGAAGAAACTGCAGCTGCAACTTAAGTACTCCCCATGATCTGCCCAGTGAGGCCGTAGCTGGGGAAGCAGGAAAGGTGGTCAGGGTCACATCCTCAGTGGCTCAGTCAGTGACACTGTGTGCCTCTAAAGACACCTTGCCAGGCCCTGTGGGGCAAGGCCAGACAAATTCTTTGTTGTTTTAAAGCAGTGTCCTGGACCAAGTAAACTGCCGCAGGATTTTGTGTGGATCTGACTGAATATTATCTAATCAATTTGAGCTGCTTTATTTTATCTACTCCTACCTTTACTTTTCTGTCAGGTGTGGTTTGTCCCCAAGATTTTATCTTCATCTTTGTCCAGTTTGTTTTTCTCTTTTATGGCTGTTTCCACATGTCTCCATATAGCTTGTGCTATTCCATCTAAATCCTCACGAAGGAGGGAGTAAAAAACCCACACCAAAGCGTTACTAAGAGCTGTTGTGGTGTGTTGTTTCTGCAGGCTGTTGTTTTCCTAGACTGCCTTTCTGTCTTGCCAATTCAGATGTCAGTGTGGGCAATCCATGGACAGGAAACAACTCTTGCAAAAGTTGAGTATGTGAGACTTCCTCTGAATAGGTGGATTTTTTGGGCAACAAATGTGGTTATTAATTCCATGTAAGGAATTGGTATACTTTTTAGTACAGACTATGCTCTGTATGTTCAACAAAAAAAGGAACTAAAACCATGCTACTTCTTATAGGGCTTCAGGCATCATTGTTGAAACAAGCTCTGAAGCTCAAATTCCAACTAAGAAAATTTCGGCTTACAAGTAAACCTAAAGCTTTGCTTGTGTGTAGACCTTTTGTGCTACTAGCCCTTTACAAAAAACCAAAAAAAACAAAAAAAAAACACCAACAAACAAAGCAAAAAACCCAAAACACAGCAAAAGATGGCATAATCAGATATGTTGGCATTCCCTTTGCACTGACAGTTTACTTAAGATGGAATGGGATGTAATGACTCTCTGCTTCTAAGCTGTAACTGGAAAGGGCAGGGAATGAAAAGCTACTACAAAACTTCCAGCTAAGTTAGAGCATTCATAAGGCACTCTTAACTCTCCCCAAGCTTGGGTGCATTTTTAAATATTCTCATGTTTTTAAAGAAGTTCATTTCTGCTTTCAGAATGTGTCTTTGTTACTTGCCATGGCTGAGTTGACCTAAGGATTGGTAGGAGAATTAAGCTGTAAGTCTTCTGAGGCAGCCGTTCTTTGTTTGACTCTGCACAATATAAACATCAATATGGGTGGCAGCCCATAAATGAGACCTAGGCATGCTGGTATATGTGTATGATACAATTGTTAGATGAGTGTTATGCATTGTTCAGTCTTTTTCTGTTCTGAAATGGTACGTTCTTCATTGGTCATGCCTTCAAGGTTTCATCTACAGGGAATGGTACTTCCTCGTAGTGACAAGTTTTTTATTTTTTATTTCTTAAAGCTGGATGTTAACAGTGTCATAGCAGCCATTATATAGCTGGGATGAGCTGTGCAAGAATGAGAAATGTGATTCATGTTGTAAATGATTTAAATGTGATGCTTTCCATATGCAGGACATATATCCTTCTCTCTGAGTAAGACACAGATCTCATGCAAGTCATGGGTTCTATGCTTTTTGCAAAACATCTGTGAGTTCTGACCTTTCCAGCCTTGTGTGCATATGAGCGAGAGCACTGGTGTGCTCACAAACTGTGGAACAAACTTCACAGAGAATAACAGAGTAAATCTTGGAATGCATGAGAAAAGCTAATGGATCGGGAGGCCAGTGGCTACACGGGGTATCACAAAAGGCCAGACCAGTTTCCCAAGGCATTGAGTTGTTTTAGCTAGTCCAACTGCAATGGAGGCGTTGTCAGGGTTTCTCAATTTTCTGAGTTGTGCAGCTGCTGTTTCTAAAGTCATTCAAGTGCAAGAATGATATGAAAGCAAAGCACTGGGACTGTTCCAAACTGTTTTACATTAGAGTCATACCTAGCACAAGCTGTGTCTGCAGTGCACGAACTATTGTCTAATCCATGAAACAGACCTGTGAGTGCTGGCTGACAATGTGAGGGACACAGAATGAAGCAGTATCATTCAAAGCCTTCAGTTTTATTTCAAATAGTGGGACATTAACAAATTCCATGGGTGTCAAAGGTGTTTATCTGGTCTGACCCCATTTTAACTTGGACTGTTGCCTTGCTTGTCTCCCAGCTAATCAGGGCTGCACTTTTCCTCTTGTTGTCCAAGAGTGCACATTCTTTCTCTTTAATGCCTTCCCTGTATTACTAGCTTTTCTTTGTTAAAGCTCTCTCTAACCTTGCTCACTTCTGTTCCTGCTCTCCCCTCACTTCTTTGTAACCAAGCCCAATCACCCTTTTTACAGCCAGCCTTCGTGTTTCTATTTGTAGCGCTTTACCTGTTCCTGTATCTGGTGGTCATGATTGCCTGCTAAATGATTTCCTGATATTGTCCTCTCCCCTCCTCCACCCCTGCTCCCCCACACCCTGAAGCCTCCAGTACAGGCCTGTTGAAGAAAAACTGCTACCATTCTTCCAGTTTGAAAAGACTGAATGGAGAAAAGCCACACTAAACCACCCAAATGTCTTGAGATGGCATCTCCCTCAGATCTGCACCAAATTCCCTGGAAGCAAAAAGTGGTTTTTTATAGCGTATAGAAAAAGTTGCTGATTGCTAAATGCTTCAGACTGGATCACAGCTCCACCACAACAGGATAGTCACAGCCCTGCTGTGCTGTATCTGCAGCAAGTTAGATGACAGACTGAGCTTTTTGTGTCATTCTGAGAAGAATGGTTTTGGTGTGTCTCTAGCAAAGTTTGGCTAATGAGCTGAAGATGTAGCACAGCTGCAGAATATTTTTGCTTGCATGCTACAAGAATGTTCTTTCAATTTATTTGCACCTTGCAAGCAGAATTTAACAAAAATTCCATTTTTTGTTTTGTCGAAGTCCAAGTAGGTGATGCAAGATAATAGCCTAGTGCCAGGAAAATCACTGAATTTATGGAATAAATCTGTTGAGCTGTAGGCTTCTGAGGGTCATCAACTTGATCATAAGCAGGCTGAAGAAGGGCTGCAACTGTTTCTCTAGAAGCTAGAGTCAAAGACACAAAATGATTTGATTGTTGTAACAGGCTATGATATGGAAAAAGTTGCAGGCTTACATGCTGTGGACCTTCAGATTGGTGAAAGCCATACAGTTGCTGAGGATACTTGTGTAGCCCAATGAAAGTCTTGCCAATCCTGCTATGACAGGAGTCACTAGATGGCAACATTACCTGTACTCTTACAAATCCATGTGTATGGGCATTGTCCAGCCTTTGGAAGAGGAGTGCCTTGTTCTGTGGAGGTCTTTCTTCTTCAGTGGGAGCTCAGGCCAGCCATAGGGGCTTTCCAGCCCCTTTCTGAATGGGGGGATTACTTGAAAGCTGGTAACTGCATACAGTCATACAAGCCACTCTAATGGTGTACCCACCAATTTCTTTTCACATAACTGTGCCAGAAGCACAGAGTGATTTAGTGTGTATGTATTCTACTCAGCTGGGCCTGCCATTGGTGGGGAAGTTGTAGCGGGGGGTGGGTGGGAGGTAGCAGTCAACTGGAGGTGTTTCTGTAGCCCCACTCACCTAAATCTGCCAAAAAATGTGAGTTAAGACCCCTTTTAATCTTTTGACTGGAGGCTGTACTGCCAGGGCTTCACATCTGCTACTACTCAGAGAAGCTGAGAGTATCCCTCTTCATTCTGGCCTTGGCAGATTTTGCACATGGTTCTGATTTTGTGTGAAGTTGTTTTTAGGTATGTGCTATAGAGGATGTGCTAATCTACCAAAAAAGAAAAAAAATAATAGGATTTCAATTTAGGATTTTAATGCCTCCGTGAGAAGTATGATTAAGAATAATGCTCTAGATTTAGCTGTTTACAGTTGATTGAGAAACTGGCTAGATAAGGTATGTTATATTAAAAATTGGGGTGCTGGACTTGGCTCATTTGTTTTTGAAGGCTTCCTTGCTGGAACTCTGCAGCAATGTTTTAGTAAAATTTGGTTTCTTTTTTAAGTCCAAATTTTCACTGACAAATTTATGCCTGGTTCACACAGGTTATCTGGAAATCACAGAACTTTTGAAGTATGCAAAACGTCTGCCTTTCTGCCCTTTTCGCTGCAGATGTTGTTTCTATTATTAACTGTTTTGACTAAAACATGTCATTGAAAAAATCTTAGGGGGACCCCAACTAAGGAAAATCCCATGCAGTAAATTATTTCTTCTTAATTTACAATTGAATGCAAAATAATAAATAATTGAGTTCTGAGAGTAAACACAAAATCAATCAAAACTTCCGCTAATGAACTTTTATTACAATATTTTACATTGGGGATATTTATTTTAAATGGTGAAATTTCTAGCAACCATAAAGAATATTATTTGGAACAGATTAGTAGTCTTCCTTCTCTCCCTATTGTTCAAAGTTTCTCACTGTGATGAGGACATTGTACTTTTTGTTCTTTCAGCCACATATCCTATCAGGAAAGCCCATCCCAGGCTCACGTGAGGGACAGCCTTTTCTCAACTCTATAGTCAGTAGAGTAAGTCTGAGAAACATTAGTTTTCCCTCACCTGCATCATATTTTCTATTTGTGAACTAATTCTTCTTGAAGAAAAGTCAAAAGCCTACTGTAAGTAACATGCCCCCGAAATAGGAAATACTGCTAGAAACAGCTTCATACTGCAAATAAACAATAGAAATACAGACATTTTTTTCCCCACTAAGAAGAAAATAACTCCCACAGCCCCTTTGGAGGTCATTGCATTTTCTCTTATCATCCTGAAAAAAAAGAGACTTGTGCAATATGAGCTATTGAGCAATAATATAGATTGATAGCGGCACAGCTGTGCTCCTCCCCCCATCAGTCCCATAACCTCCTACGCTGGTGCTCATCCCCTGGATGGATTTCATGCATAGACATTTAGGCATAACATCTTACAGGATTCAGTCTAATATTCTACTAGTAAAGATTCATCAAAGCAGGACAGCAGCTGATGGAGAAGGCATCAGTTAGCATAATTTCTCTAGCAAGTACTAACAGAGAAAAGAGGAGAAATCTGGTATTTCTTTCTTCTGAACACTCACTTGAAATAGTAAAATTGTATTCACTAGCAACAGCACCTATATGGGCCACTTGCTCTGTACTTACTAAGCTGCTGGATCCAAGTGGTGTTACTGAAAGCCCAGGCTGAGGACTGTCAGGCCAACTTGCTTTGCAGAGCACCACAGTTTTTTTCTGACTCTTATTTGCCCTTGGTGAGAGCCTCTGGTGAGCACTAGTGCTGCTGCTCCTCATATTGAGTGAGGAAATTGAAATGTACTTGAATTAGAAACAGATGACTGGAATTTAGAGATGAGTTAGAACTGCTATAAGGAAAAGGGCAAGACTGTTATCATTAGTCTAGCTTCAGATTTGTTTGCTTATGGTACATATTAGAGTCATTTCTTATAGCTTTAAAAAGTAACCAAAGAGACATGAAACCAGTGCAGATAGAAACAGAACTCTTGGATTTGATGTCTACATTTCACTCTTAGATCCAAAAAGTCCCAAAGCAAAATGCCAGAGCCTGATTCTCTGCTGGTCCAAATCTTGCACAGGTGTGATTTCAGTGGAATCAGTAAGATGGTTTCAAACTGAGATGGGAAGTAACAGATGACAATGGAATTATTTCCTCTCTACCTCCTGAAAATTTGGCTAGCTTCCTTGCTTTTACAATGAGACAATTAAAATACGTAATAGAATCTGTCTCCTTAATTTTCTACAAGTTTGAGTCACTATTTATAGTCCTAAGCTATAGGACTTGGTTCAGTGCCCTGCATTTGTTTTACAAGCTTGAATTTGATGATGAACTTATTTTTTTCCTGCAGTGATCCCTTAGCTATCAGCATCCTTAAGGGGTATTAAAATGAAACCTTCCAAGGAGGAAAGTGGTCCCCATTACTTTTTAGATGCTTTGTCCAGCGCTGGCTGTGCTCCAGGAGTGTGGTGATGTTGACACCCACTGCACTGATGTGTTGGTTGATGTAACACTGCTGAATGCCTTGGAGAGCCTTGGTTTTCCAAAGGCATATAGCAACAGAAAACAAAAAAGTGAAACAAATCCAGTAACAGATTAGTTCAGATGCTAAAGACAAATGAGGCTTTCCGTACGTAATGCTCGGTTCTTGCCTTGTCCTTTGGAGCCCTGAGCTGTTAGCTGAGACTCTCTGTGTTTTAAGTACTGTGAATGGGTGTACTAAAGCCTCTGATCAAATGAACACTAAACTGTGGATAATTAATTCCTCTTACAGCTGCAGGAGTTGAAGAGTGACTTGTGCCAAAGTAGAGCAGAAGGACAGAACAGTTCTAGTGCTGCAAACAGCAGAATGTTCGTAAGGTTCATGCTGCTTGTTTCAGAAAAGCCTACGTGGAAGGGATGATGGAAATACCCACTTTGGTGCCACAGACTCATCTTGTTTGGCCAAGATCAGTCTAAGGTAATGGAGAGAACTCTGACCTCAGAAGTGGTTGTGATGGAAGCAGTCAAATTGTTGTGCGTGCAAGACGTGAGATTATCAGAAGATTTTGACAAAACTCATGGAAACTTGTGAGCGTATTTTCAGGACCAGCACCTTTTTTTGCTGTACAGTGATCTGTGCAGAGGGCCTTCATCTGGAGCTCCATAATCATCAATAATTGTAATGGATTATTTGAGCTAGTAATATAAAATTTGTCATTTCAATTATCCCTTTTTTTCCCCCAAAATGCAGTTTTGTTGAATTTCCTCTATTTCATAGGAACATAATGATCATAAGCATTTGGGATTTTTTTTCACTGAGGAAAATGTATTCCTTTCCATCCTTTGAGATGACTTAATTTAGACTTTAAAATGCTAGAGATCATGTTAAATTATTTCCTGTTTTAATGTACAATATAGGCATTTAGCAGTGTAATCTATTGTTATAGATATAAGTTGACTTTATGCAGCTCTTTCTAGAAAGTTTCCAACTCTAGCCTGCCACTTGGGCTGTCTTTTGTTTCTCTGCTTATGAAACAAACTCTGATTTCTGACCAGCCTTCCATGTCAGAAAGGACTGTAGAGCATCTAGTGTGCTGCTTTTGATGTTTCTTTGCTCCAGGAGGGGTGTGTGTCTACACAGGGGAACAAAAGAAGAGTAGCTTTTCCCATTAAAGGCACACAGTGTTTTTGGGAGCAAGTTTAAAGCCTGTTGGCACTAATGCAGAGTGCACAGTAACAATACCAACCTGCCCAGAGAAAAGATATTTGGCTGGGTGCTGTGCAGCACCGTTCAGGAGGATCACTTGCTTTTCTGTCTGCTTTCCACCCCATTCAGCTGCAGGAGCTGCCAGGTTATCCTGGCCCAAGCACAGCTTAGACTCCCTGTTGGTGAAGGGTGGGGGTCACTGTGCTTTTCCTTTATTTTGCTCCGTGCCCAGGCTGGCGTGCCAGGCAGCCGGTGTGGCCTGACACAGCTGAACTCGCACTGCCCTCTCTTAAGGAAATGCTGGAGGCATTGTCAGCTTTAGGACAGATTTAAATGTCTGTTGTGCTAATTAAGTTGTGCAAAGGAAAAATGCTGAAGATCTGCATGTCTGGCTATTATGACTTTTCCAAGTAATTACGATTGTTTGACATGCAGGAACTGCCAGTTTCTGAATTGCTATTTTGTTATTGTTAAATTATAGTAAGAAATTACTTTGTCCCCATAACATTCTCTAAAATTGAGAGTACAATTAACAAAAAAATCAAATTTTCCAGTTTGTTGCAAAGAAGCATCTGCAAAAATACTCTAGAGGACATGATGATAACCACAGTCTGCAGCTGTTGTGCTGCTGAGAGCTGATCTCAGATCTGTGGTCAGTGTTGATTTCAATTTTGTGCTTCATGTGAGGATTCAACTTTTATTTACAAAGTCTTACTCCAAAATGTTGTATCCACTCCAGTCTAGAAATAACCTTGTTATAAATTAGGTAATTTACTTACAATTCTTAATCGGAAATTTCATCATGGTGGACTACTTTTTGGAGAGCACAGGAACTCCAAAACAGAGTAGCAGTTAAAATCGTATTTTACCATGGTTGAAATTATTGTAGAAACCCAGGGGCAGGCTGTGTTTGAAGAAACATTTTTAGAAGAAAGGATGACTTGTTACCATTACTTATCAGACTGGAACGTGTTGGCAGGGTGCTTTCCACCTGAGAAATTACCCTCTTCAGAGTTTCATGAGGCCTTTTGTAATGATGGAGTTCAGACTTAGGGATCCTGGAACAAAGACAGCTTTGACTCAAGTTTGTACAATTAGGACTCTGAGTTCATAGCCTTACTAATGATGATTACAGTGTTACAGTTTATCATGGAAGGGCACCCAACGATTATTTGGCTCCTTTTGAGAATCTCAATCCTCATGCATAGCTTTCCACTAGGAAACATCTGTTCCTGAGTGGTCTGACTTTGAACCTCAACTTCCTATCACGTCCAATGCAAAGATGTCTCCTGCTGGTGCTTATTAAAGAAGAAAAAAAAAAGAGAAAAGTATGCTTGGTTAATAATGCCATGCTTTGGGGATTTCACTTGTCATTTACGAGGCCATGAAAGAAAAAATTCCCCACAGTAAGTCATAATTTGATGTGTGTGTTTTGGGTTCTCTGGTCTTTCTCCAGAGCACAGGACACTAACCACAGTAAAAGAAGGGATTTAGGCAGGGTACATTCTTCGAGCAGCATTACATTTTCAGGGATCTGGTTCATGTTTTCTTGTAGACATGTTTAGGGCCAAGACTGCCAGCTTTTAGGTCAAATCTCTTTTGACTGTCAGGGTTTACTGGATTCTTTTTTTCTCTTCTCAGCAGAGTCACTGGACTATTAATTTCTTGAATAGGCAGAAGGCCACTTCAATTCAGACTGAGAATAATTAGGTATCTCTGCAATTAAACTACTAATCTAAACTGATGTTGCAAACTAATAAAATTGCTACTATATGTGTACAGCGGAAGCTCCTAAGTCTGATGTGCTCTTATTCTTTCTGCAAAAATGTTATGGAAACCTCCCTGTCACTTCTAATCTGACTGGCAACAATATGCAATCCTGCTTCAAGCTTCCAAGCATCTCCCTTAACATGTGCCAAAAAGTCCAAAAGCTGCATGTAAAGCTGTGGTTACAATCTTTCATTCTTACACTTGAAGAAAAAATTTTCCCCAAAGAAACTGCATTATGATTCTTGTGGACCCATCAGCTACACCATAATAGAAAAGGAAAAACTTAGAGTTCCACTGCATGGGTGATATGTAGCATGGTTTAGAGGACCTGACAGAAAGAAAAAAAGCTAGACTTAATGCTTTTATGCATCTTTGCATACTACTCCTCTACAAGAAGCCTTTCTGTTGGAGATAGAGTGAACTTTGCTACACTCTCTTGGGCTATAACTATGTATCAGACAGGTCAACAACATCTATTTCAACTGCTCTGAGTTGGAAGGTATATTCAGTATAAAGTTTAAAAGTGGTCTAATTTTGTCAAGCTTTGGTTAAATGACCTCTAAAATGAATTTGATGCCTAAAGTCTGATCACAGTCACTTTAGAGGAAATGAAACCTTTAAAGGGAACTGATTTCAGTACTGATTTTTTTGTATGGGGGTATTTGAAATGGATTTTGAGAGATGTAAGAGAAGTAACTGCATTGAAGTACAATTAAATTTGTATCATGGACTCTGATGCATAAAATTTGAAGATTAGAGGCACAAATGGATTCTTTGAACCTTGTGCTTAGAAGTGGAATCCTTATTGTTTCCTGTTTAATACAAGCAGTAAAGAACAGCTGCGTCTTCAATAAATCAGAGCTCCATCAAGAATTGAGAAGGTGAATATACTGGACTAGGGGAATGCAGGACAAGAAAACAAGAAGAATAGGAATTGTTTGCCCTTTACTCATAACCACAGTGGTGGTGGGAGTGGGGTACAATGAAGGAGGGGGGGAGCAGAAGAGACCCAGAGAAGAAAGACCCTGAAATTGGAGTGCAAAGCTTTTACAATATTCAGTGTAGACGGACTTCAGAAAAAAAAAAAAAAAGCTGCAGAGTAGTCTTGCTTTTATCTCTTTCCTGAGTGATGGATGTCAGGGCCTTCTTTCTGCCAGCCCAGTTTCTGTGCTACCTTCACACCTGACAGTATTTGGCCTCCTGCTACCTGAAAATGGAAGTAGCTGCTAAGAGCTGTATGAGAATGTGCAGCTGGGACAGACCCCAGTGGTCCACTGCATTGTTTCCAAGATCAAAGTGTCAAAACTTCCCTCTGTGGGCAATTGCTACTTAAATTCCCAATTTTTTTATGCTGGTGACATGGAGTATAGAGAAAGTTAAGTTACTCCTACTACCACTCCATTCTCTGAGCGTGTTTAGCCTGGGGATCACTCCAGGAGTGTGAATTGAGTAGTGATAAGGTTTGCTGCACTGTATGCAATTGCTAGAATTCTGTTTCCTGCCCATTTGCTGGAGCCTTCAGAGATTAATGGCTAGTCACAAACCTACTCGTGCTGGTACAACACCAAATTCTCTCTAAATTGTACATTGTTTCACCCTTGGAAGGCAGGAGTGAAAATTGCTAATACTCCAGTCAGTAATATTATTTTTTAATAATTTCTTTGTCAGCTCTATGAACAGTCTTTGAATATTACTTTGTTTACAGCTCATTCTGGATTTAAGGTGGCTGCTTGTGTCTTTGCCATACTATACCCCATGCAGGTCTGTGTATCTGCAGGGGATTGTACAAAGTCTATATGGGGAGAGAGATTGGCTCTGCAGTTTTATTGTCAAGGAGTTTCTATGTAACCATTTACATGAGAAACGGTAAGCTAAGCATAATAAATAAAATAATGAATGAGTGTTTCTCATTTTATATCTCCTTTTTTTTTTTTTCTGGAGACAGGAAGAATCTGCAAGATTTATTAAAAATTTATCTTTTATGTAGTTAAGAGGTTAGATTTTAATGTAGCATTGGCTCCCTTATGTTTAGAAGTTTGTGAGACATTTGCTGTGAAAACATTTGTTTTCAAACAACCACCATTCATGTTTACACCTCTTTAGTACAAATTTTGTTCTGCTATCAGTGTGTCATTGTTGCTGCAGTAGTGTCTCATGGATTACTATCAGTGCTCCAAGAGTCTGTCAGCTAGGAGATCAAAGTCTCTTTTGAAAGCCACTACTCTGACCCCTCCTGACTGGCGAGTAATTTGTACAATTTTTATAGAAAAAGGGTAACTATGATAGAGGAGATGTAAGACATAGCACACTGGACTACAGTCAACACCAGAGTTGCTTGCAATGTATGTCTGAATTGTTCAAGTTGATTGTCAGCTATGTGGTATAGTAGGGTTAAAAGATTTTGCCCCGAGATACCGTCCTTGGTGTCTGTACACCTGGTTGCTCTGCTTTGCTCTGTGCTCAAAGCTGTGCCATACCAGGTCCCTTGGGACCTTATGGTGAGATAGGAAAAGACAAAGATTGTGTTTAACTTTCATTTTTGTTGTTCATGTTAGCCCCAAATGGCTAAACCTCTTTGCAGTAGAGATCAAATTCAGGAGTGGCCCTCACTTAAGGAAATAAGTAATTTTAAGTCATTGATCTGAACCTGAATTTCATGAGAGACAACTCTTGTTTTGGTTTGTAGGGTTGTGCTGGAATTGAAAAGACTCTTGGCATAACATAGAGCTAAATAACAGCTTTGAGATTTGGCCCCTAGGAATTTCCTGTTTAAAAAATGCTGGGCTTGGCCATGAACTTCGTATATGCAGCGCACACCACGCCAGATGTGTGCTCTCTCTCTTTTGCAAAGCTGAGGGAACTGAAGGCACCCCTGGATTTTAGCAGGATCTGCAGAAGCTCTGACAGCTGATAGATACCAACATTGTACCCATAAGTCATGAGTTGCCATAATAACATATATTGTACTGCATAGCAATCAAGTAAGATCTGTAGCTTTACTCAGGATATCTATAGTTTAAATGTAACATGGTGTACAAAACTTTTTTTTTCTTTTTTGCTTTATTTCACGCTTACATAATTTTGAGGATATGGAACAACAAAGCATGATTTAAAATGTTAATTTGGGTATAAGTATATAAGGTTTCTGTGGTTCTTTGAAATAAAGTAAAAAGGAGTACCTGATTGTGGGATAATTTCTACCTCCCTAAAACTGGTTCACCCTAAGTTGTTGCAGAAGCTGCTTTAGGATCATCACCTGAATATCTGTTCTTAAAACAAGACTTTGATTTGATTACAAACAATGCCTCAGATATTTAAAAGCACATCTGGTATAGTTCTTAATCCAATAAATATTTAAGGAGACTTTAAAAAAACCCCACAAAACCCCCAAATCAACAAAACCACCGAGGAGAAACTGTAACCAAGTTGGATGATTCAGCCCTGGAGACAGGAGGAGCTAAGGACCAAAGAGTCAGCATAGAGAATTTGGGCAGGATTTGGAATGCTTCTCTTTTCAGCTCCATGTAAATGCCCAAATGTAGAACCTCACAACCTTTCTGCTCAGCTTGGAGATATCACACAGATAAAGTCCCATACAAATATATGGCAGATGCTGTTTTGCACCAGCACAGCACAGTCTAGCATAGGACAGCTGCTCCTGTTGAATTAGTCCAGGTTCATTGGTAAAGGGGTGTTAGGGCTTCAGCTGAGCAGCCTCTCTCTTGGCCTGGTTCACATTTCTAGTAGTAGTGACCTTTTTTATATTCCCAACCAGTTTTTTGTGTGTCTCATAATTATTTCCCTAATCTCTTAGGAGAGTATTAATGGGCTCAAGTAAGATCTCACAAAACCCAGCGCTGGCGTGTGGGTGCATGAGGTGCATATGCCATAATTTTCTTAGGGATATATCCTGTTTGTTGGCAGAAGAATTTAGATTAACATTTCTTCATTTCTTCTTGGCAAGTCTGCCAATATTTCTTTCTTCTTCATCACACTTTTGGGTTGTGGTACCTCCTGGTGTTTTGAGCAACAGTTTCCAAGTGGTCCACAGCTGGACTCTTACCTGAGCACATGAAAATATAACATTTGGGAATGGTCTGATGTGTGTGGTTATATTCCTTTTGGGGATTCTGGTGGCCTTTTTACTTCAAGACTTGAGATGTGACTGTTGTATATCTGCTCACAAATTGTTTCATGACCTAAAGGATACACAGATCCTAACAGGTCGTAGTTCCCCATGTCCTTCAACGCTCTTACGTTTCTACTTCCTGGATCCCTTTTCTCACCTGGAGGCTTTGTACTCTGTTCTCTCTTGAAGACATTTGAAACTGCTGAAACTTTCTCAATGAAAGTCAGTCCTTGCTAACTATAATTAAATCTTGTCTAAATAGTTTTAAGGTGTTTTGATTATTTCTTTTCCCCTTAAGTATTGTAAAAGGTTTAAGAATATTTTCCCTGTGGTAGTAGGAGGAAAGCTTCATCTTTTTTGGGCTGTAGTAAAAGTGACATCAGCTGTAGTTGTGATAGAAAGCAGGTGTAGTTTCCTGTTGGCTGGAGGTGTTTCAGGACAGTGAATCCTCTTTACAGGTGATCATCTTGTTCAGCATCTCTTCTTTTTCAGCAGTTCCTCTCAACTAACTTGGGTGGTTTCTTGCCTCTTTTTTGTCTGAATTGCCATCTTTGACACTAATTTCTTGTGATGTGCTTTACACTGGGTATTGGGACCTAACTGAGCATTTTGGATTTCACTAGACACCAATCAATTTTTAAGCACAGGGCTGAGGACGAGCTCACTTGCTTTTGAGTCAGGCAGCCTTGAAAACTATACAACCATTGGACTAAAAATTCCTTTCACTATGTTTATGCTTAAACTGGCAAAACCTCATGACTACTCAAAAAAAATTAATCTTACCCAACTACAGGATGATAAAGCACTCTATTTATTTAACAAATAATCACTTTGGGCTAGACTGGGTTTACTTTTCCTGAAAATATCTTCTCCCAGAGTTTTACTGAGGCCTGTCTGTGTTTACAAGTTTTGCCAACACTGGCTGAGAGCTTTAAAAAATAACAAAAACAACATTAAAAAAAGACAAAAAACAATCCAGGAAGTGTTCTGAGTAAATTTAGATTAAGAAATAGTGGCTAAAAAGTCCTTTTGCCACTACTGCCACTACTTGTTCAAGCAGTGATATATGTACAGAAAGGGCCAATTTAACAGATTTCCCTCCACTTAAGGTATTTGGTAGCAGACACATAGGACATCTGCTTAAACCATCTGCATGTGAGTTATGAAATATGCAGGGCTTCAAAATGGGTCCATTTACTTGGTTGAAAACAGCCTCCTCCTTCCATCCATGGGTGCACATTCTGGGTTTGATTATGAAATGACAGAGCTGAATGGGATCCAACGTCCTGCGGGACAAGCTTGTACATTCCAAAAGAAAAAGCACCTGAAAGAAGGAGCATTTTGAAAGAGAAAAAGGGAAAAAGTCAGCTCCATGACTTTTATTGCACCTTTAGGTGATTTTGGAGGCAGACTAATGTTGGCATCATGCTTCCTTGTTCCTCTACTTATCATCAAATCCATTGGTGGGTACTGAAAACATGAGAAGTGACAGACTTTTTAAAGGGTGTCCAAATGGGTCAGTTTCTCAACCCCTTTGAAATACGAGGAATAAAGGAGGATTAAAGAATTAAAGAAAGAAAATGAGGAAAAAATAGAAAATGGCAGGAAAAAAAAAGAAGAATAAATTACAGTGTAAGTGAAATAATAGTAAAGATTGAAATAACTGATGGCTAAGAAAGGTCCATAACAGTATTTCATTAATATAGTGAATGAAGGGATTCATTGAGTACTGCATCCTCCTCTAGGGTTATATGCTAGTTAAGTATTATTTCTCTTGGCTTTCTCCTCCATCACCTCACAAGAAAAAGGCAGTGAAATACAGTTTTAGTGTGACTGTGAATAAAATACCTGCTTTTGTTCTTTTTTTTCCTGTCCAAATTTTAGCGATGGGAGACCTCTATGCTGTGAATGTCAGACATGGGCAGCTGAGTCACAGGGAATAAAATGGAAGTACAGTTGACCTGCATTTGTTAGCATGTCCTATCACGGGTCTTTTTGTTGCCCATACAAGAGTTTTTCTTCTTTGCATAGCTATTCCTCTCTAAGTGTGCCCACTTAAGTGTGTTGAAAATTGGTCCCTTTCTGTAAACCACTTAAGCATTCTCAGTAGAGAAAACTGCATATAGGCTAAAAGCTTACTTGCAGATCCTAAAAGGTGCCACACATTCAACTTCTACTTATGTAAATTTCTATGGGGCTGGAGAAACATCATTAGTGACTGTTGAACTGGCATCATTCTACAGCTGAATACTCATGACAGGCTGTGATGTGATGCCAATATGTGTAATTTATATGCAGCTGGCAGGGAGGAGTTGAGGAAGACCACAGGTAGGCAATACAAACCCAAATGCTGCTTTTTCTTGTGTGCGGTTCATCATGGAAAACGTCTGTAAAAAATTGGATGGGCAGAAAAATTGCCACCCTGAAAGAAACAGAGGATTACAGAGAAAGATGAATTATGGTATTGCCAGGCAATATTATTTGGT
Source organism: Rhipidura dahli (assembly GCA_013399225.1). Lineage (NCBI taxonomy): Eukaryota > Metazoa > Chordata > Aves > Passeriformes > Rhipiduridae > Rhipidura > Rhipidura dahli. The sequence continues at coordinate 542,179 of VXAC01006820.1, read as the reverse complement.
TTGTATTTCCTTGCACTAACAAGTGGAGATTTGGTTCAAAACACAAGGAATGCTGTGGGAGATTAGGGTGAGATGTTACGTAAGAAAATAATTATTAGCAGGATATTTGACAGCTAACAATCTTACTTTTGAGGTGCAACATTGCAGGTGCTTTGCAACAAAAGGGTGATGGATATAAAATGTTGACTCAGTTTTTAGAACCTTTTGTTGTTGTTGTTCATTCTTTGTAAACAATTTAATTCCCCTCCACCTGCCTTTTCCTAAGACCTCATGGTGCAATGGTGTAAAATTAGCTGAAGCTTTGGAAAGAGGCTCCAGGAAACAGATGATGTGCTTTCAGGCTAGACTGTCAAAACACTTCCTCAGAAGATCAGATTTATTCTGTATTGGATATTCAAAAGGGAAATAGTAAATTATGTTGCTGTGTCCCTTGGCTAAGGAACAAACCAATTTGAATTGAATGCACTGTGTTGGAACAGGGAATCCAGTATTTCTCTGGGGTGGGCTGTGGCTGAAGTAGTTCACTTTGTCCTGGATTCTGGAGTGAGTGTCCAGAGAGATGATTTCACGTAGCTCTATAAAGAATGACATTTGGAAGAAGCTCCTTCAGGAATGCTAAAAATATCTTGCTCTATTTAGCATTTTTTTCCTGTTCTAAGCAGGTCATATGGCTTGACAGGAAGAATTTTTTGAAAGAATAAGAAAAAAAAAGTGAGGGTGTGTATCCTTGCATTTATATTAAGAAACTACTGTCAAGAAAAATTCCTAGACTTTTTACTGTAATGGTATCTTCGGGACTTTATTTACAGTAGCCTTTGTCCTTTCCTCAAGTAGGCATATTAAGGACGAGGTTTTTCCAGGCATCACTAACATTCATACTCATTTGCAATGTACTTTTCTTCCACCCAGAGCAGCAGTGTGTGGATACACTGAACTATTGCATCAGTATCAGGGAAAGGGTGGGGGTCACTCTCTCTCTGACCTCACACCTCTCAACGCAAGTGGCTGCTGTAACATGGTCAGGTTTCAGAGCTCACATGGAAAGAAAGAATTTACTCCTCCTTTGAAAGAACAGATGGTCTGTGAATATGGACATGCAAGTCACAGTGGACCCTCTCAGACCCTGCACAAGAGGTCAGACTGTAAGGGAACATTGTCATAAAGTTCACTGCAAGTGACAGGTACAAGTGAGGGGGTATGGTGGCATAAGGGTGTGGTAGCCTGGTTTGAAGAAAGGATAACCAAGAGGATTATTGGAAAAGTTTGGAGGCCTATACATCTATCCTCTCGGAATGTGAACTTATCCCCACTCTTTTTAATTTTGATTTTTAAATTGAAATCTCTCAGTTGTTTCATATTTGCACTTTCTTTTTATGCATGTACTTTGACTTAGAAATATGCAAACCAGTTTTCCTTTGATAAGAACCCTCAAGATAATTTTTATGAGACTCAGTTTCTTGATTTTTATGCTGTGTCTGAAAGCAGATTCATAGGTTTTGAAGACAAAGAGGAATGTTGGGATCACCTAATCGGATCTCTTATGTAAGACTTCCTTGAATTATTTCTGTCTGGAACTAGAGGAAGTCTTTCAAAAACAATAAAGGCAAAAATCTTCCAGTTTTGATTTTAAGTAGAGAGTTCCTTTATTAAAAATAAAAATGAGTTACTTTGATTCGTTGTGTTTCAGAGAGTCATTCAATCCATGACAATTTAAGGCAGTTTGAATTGTTCTTATGATCATATTTTTAAACTATAAACTTGAAAACAAATTTGATTCATGAGAAATAGGGTTAGGAGAGCCAATATTTGCTATGGCTATGCAACCCTTCACTGCCTTTGGTTCTTCTCTCCTCCATAGGTACTTCAGGTTAGCCCAACTGAGCAAGGCACTACTGTGCCATGCTAATTCAGGAGGATGCATGTCTTGACTGCCCACATGTCAAGTAGGCTTGGGGCTGCTGCTTTCTGCCTGCTTTTCCACAGATAGACAGCACTAAATGAAATCTCTTAGCCACAAAACTTTTACAACTACAACAACTTTTACAACTTTTACAACTTAGTTTTACAAAACTTTGAGATTTCTTATCCAGTGTCTAAACTTGAAATTGCCCAGCCAATGCCAAGTTGACTGGGGAGGGGTGCAGGCGGTAGGGAAACAGCCAGGTTGGTGATGGTCATGGCTAAGCCCCATTCCCTTCTATGTCTAACTGACACCTCATAAAATCTTGAGAGCTGGAAGAGTGAAAGACATAATTGTTCTAATTGTGGCTTTGAATTGGCCCCACAGATTCTCTGTTTCTGCTTTATGAGGGCTGTAAACTTTGCAGCTGGCTCCCAGTCATGGAGGGTGTAATCAGGATTGTCTTTGGGAAGTTTGAAGTTGGATTATGCATATTGTGTTCTCTGTAATCATGCTGTCCATATCTTTCTCTGCCAATACAGCATGATTTTTCTCTCTGGGCTTTTTCATTGCAACTGGAATATTCCATCTTCCAAATTTGTTTTCAAAAGCCAAATCTGTTGTGTCATTTAATTTAGTAAATCTAACATAAATCAAGAATTCAGAACCACATGGTCATGGTGGACACAGAATTTCATGGACATTAAGATGTTCTATGACTTTTGGATTTGCTGAGAACTATAATTGTAAGAGGCACGAAACATTGATGAGTATGGAAACTAAACTACTGCTGTGTTGGTGAAGGAGAAATTATTCCTTCAGGTCATGAGTGATGAAGCAACAAATTGAAGGGGTTCAACATCCAACTGCCCATGAGCAATTACTTTTGGACTGTGGCTGTAATGATTTTCCATATGTTACTGAAAAGACCTTGTATCTTTATTATAAAAAGAATTAGCAATAACAATGAAAATTCATCTCATTACTGAAGGTAGAGTCTATTTGGGCAGTTATCAACATCCATTTAAATTCCTCTGCTGGAGATTTAGACTGGCACAGTCAACTATTGCTGAGGTCAGAAGAGCTGCGTTTCCCTTGTCCTAAGATGGCCAGCTGGTCTGTTGTGCTGCTAGCTGTGTACATGCTATTTTTATAGCACTGTCTATTGTTGCCAGTGGTGATGATCCAGAGCACTCCTGCCCAGTGGCAACAGGCTTTAGGAATGTAAGCTATTTCATGACTCTTTGCCTTTTCACACACAGAAATAAAAGTAATAACAGCCTTGGCTGGCTTGTATAAGGGACCATTAAAATAATCAAGTGGAGAACATTGAACTCACATGTTGGAAGCCTGATTATGAATGGAAACTTAATTAAAAAATAGTTGCTGTCATGTCCAAAATAGCAGAAGGCAAATTAATGTTTCTGTGTCTGCTGTTTGATGTGACAGCATGTTTAAAGGTCTCCCATTTAATCCAGTGACAGGGAGGACAGCCACATTAACAAGAAACAAGCATTGTCATCCTCCTTCTGGCATTGACTTTAAATTTAGTTGTGGATTTGTCCCATGGCTTGAAAGGGAATGTGCTTGCATTGACTGTTTGCATCTGTGAAGATGGCATTCTGGATGGGTCCTATGTACATGCTGCATGAGTAATAAGATATGTGGAAGGATGCATTATGTTCTGAAGCATATATGCAAACTTACCTCACTTTGCAGAAATCCAACATACTTTAACGTAGGGAGGAATTGTTTATGCGTTATATATTTTGGATTCCAGCTTTCCTTAAAATTCAAGTAATTTATGAAATTGCTGTCTTGGTATGAGGTCAGATTCATGAGAATCACAAAGACTATAAAGAGGTTGATTTTTCAGTCTAGGATCTAACTGTGTTGACTGAAGACAGGTCCCTAGTGCTTCAGCATTGCCCACTGGTTGCAACTTGCAGCATGCATAGCTCTTCACTGGCACATGGAAAGAAACTGTCTGAATTTGCTTTCACCCCTGCTCTCTTAGGTCAATGACAGCATGCAGTGCCAGCATGAAGACGGTGATGAGCACCACAAGATGCTTCCATTTTTATCTTGCCTGGTTCTTGGCAAAATTAATACCTCTATACAGCTTAAGCAGCTCTGTATTTCTCTTTGAAACCTGTAACTTGATAGCTCATGAGAAATTCAGTCTCAGAAGTTTAGGCTTGACTTTCATGTTCTTATTAAAATACTGGTATAGTTTAGGAAAAGTTTCTTTTTCAGCATTAACCATAATGTTGCCTCTTTCCTGTGCTGGCACAGGCATTTGGGTTGTTTAGTTTTCAGATTCTGTTTGCCACACACAAGTGTGATGCACACAGTTCTTAGCAGTACAAAGGTGTGAATGAGCAGCTGAGAGCAGAGATGGCTTAAGCTGCTTCTGCAGTATTGCTGCTGAAAGTGTAACCACAAGCCCAAGTTAATGCTGCTTCTGGTAACAAGTCCAGTTTCAGCATCTCTGGTTTCTCCTTGGGTGGTGACTGTGGGAGGGAAGGCTAAAAACAGATAAAAGGCATTACATGACCTAAAATGCTTTATGTCTTGAGTTTGCTGGAGTTATGACTCTGGTTTATATGACAACCTCATAATAAAGTGAAGGAAACAGAAGATGAAATTCTTGTAGGCAGTGGCAAACTAATGGGAAGATGGATGTTATCAATAATCCTTTGTTTTAATAGTGTGCCCCTGAGCAGGGCTCTGAGGAGGCATCTCTGGACCTTGGTTTCGTTGAAAATTTACACCATCTGGATGATGATATGTTTTAATTTTGTAGATAACGCCCAAATGGAGGACTGTATGAAATTTGAAGATAAATTGAAGAAACATTCTGAAGAAATGCGATGTGTTTCAGTAGGAGTAAGTGCAGAGGAGGATGATGTGAATGGGCAGCAGTACAGGTGCAGGACAGAGAATAGTGAAGGTAGTTGTTTAATAGAAGAAGGTTTGGTACAGTCATGGCTAAGCAGCTGAACAGGCATCAACAGTGTTATGTGATTTCAAGGAGGAAACAGGCAGGTGCTTTGGAAGGTTCTAAAAGATCACAGCTTTTCAAGCTGCATAAAAAGAACCTTCTGATCTCATAGTAGCCTCCCAGGTTTAAGTTTTTGTTGCAGGAATAATCAGTTGGGTAGAAGAACTAAAATAGAAGTTCAAGGGATTGAAGAAACATCTGCATGGAATATTGAAATCAGATTTTCTTAAACCTACATGAGAAAGGAAATCATAGATTTGAAGTGTGTACCAAGCAGTAGCAAAGAGGAAGGGGTCAGTCTGGTAACCATGGCCCTGGCAGGTAGGAGAGGAAGTGAACGGGCATAAACTAGCACAAGCAAGGCTTAGGTCAGTTTTTCTACTGGTAAAGATTGACAGATGGTAAAGAACTGGTAAATATGGTCTGGGGAAGCTGTAAAGGACCTCCAGTAATAGAAATTCTGGAAGGTTAGACAACCATCAGGAAGGAAACACATAGGTAGAGTTCAACTTGCAGCAAGTTGGAATAATCTCAACAACCTTTTGAAGGCTTTTGCAGGCTGATTTTTCTATTAGTCTACAACCAATTGCCCATCCTTTTTGAGCAGTAGTGCTACATGGCCAAACTCTAGAAAAAAGTACTTCATATGCATTTTGCTCTAGACATAGTTTACTACTCTTAGCAATTTACAGCTGATGCCTCCCAGGTATATTGATTGACTCACTGGCCATGTGCAGGAGCTGTGCCCTCTGGCACCATGTTCTCAGCTGAGAAGATCAATGGCTTTACATACAGGGAGAGATGAGCAAAGTGTTGATATGATGCTTTATTTCTAGGCCATATGGACAAAAAATTAGTTTGTTACTTAAATTTCTAATAAAAATATCATTTGGCTTTAAGTGCCAGATTGAGAAAAGTACCTGTACTCATAAATTCCTGTTTGCTTTGTCATTTACGTGCTGCCTCTTTATAAAGCTAATAAGATGTCAAGCCAACTGTAATCCTGTTTAAATTTGGGATTAAAGGGGTTAAATAGACTGAGAATTGTCACAAATATTTGATTTCTGACATGGGGCAAACAAATTTAATTTGTAGGACTGTCTGACCACTGTTCTTTCACTGTAGATACATTATGCCTTTGCTAAGCAGGTATTGGTGGGAGCTATCTATGATTACCTCTGTGTGGAGACCTGATGCTGATTTGATTAAAAAAGGGATGCAAAATGACATGTAGCATTTGTTGAACTTGGAGCTTTATTGATGCCAAGGCTGGTGTTCTGTGTAGTGCTGTTTCTAGGAAAATGTGGGGGATGATGGAATGACTAGACATGGTAAAAATCACTGTGTGTGTCTTGGTTCTGTCTTGAAATTAAGAGGCACAAAACATCATGACAGAAAGATTAGGGGATGGACTGAACATAAAGCACTTGAATCTTTCACAAATCAAACTATGTCTCTCGAGCTTCTTCCGTATTCCCCACATTTTCCATCTGTGCAGAGCAAAGTTGCCTAGTTATAGTGTCTGCAGCAGAATTCTGTCACTTTTTTTCTGCAAAATTTTGTATTCAGGATAAAGGTAGAGCTGCTATACCAAACCACAAGTTTGGCTCCCTGTGGCATTCCAGCTCATGAAGGCATCAAGTGCTGGAAGGAAAAGGATTTTTACTTAAACCTGGTGTTTTTGCCATGAGAGACAGTTTTCTGGAAAACTGTTGCTCCTTCATGGACACTCACATAATGTTTTTAGGGACACTGACCTTCTCATTTCTTGGTCTCTTTCAAATATCTGCAGATTTAGAGGAAGAATGACAGATATTTTACTCTTTTCAGCTATGTTGTCTTTTCTTCCTTGTCTCTGAGGTCCTTACATTTGAGATGAAAGATAAAATTGCACAGGCCCATTAAATAGCTTAGTATGTGTACCCTGAGCTTGCAAGCCATTTATCACTGATCCCCCCAGCCTCACACTAGAAACCACAGGGTCTTTTTCAGACTTCAGGTAGCTTTGTGGAAAACTTATTCTTATTTCTCTTGTGGCTGCCTAATAATCATAGAGTATTTTCTAAGGCAATGCCAACATTTAGCTAGTTTAATTAGTCTGAAAGAGCAAACAAATCCATCTTTCTGAGCTGGCAAAATAGGACTACGTAGGAAATTGTGCTGATGTTGTTGAAATAGCAATGATGCCTGATGTGGTTGGTGCAAGAGTCTGAAGATGTTACATGAGAAAGCTGCTATCACTAGACCTCAAAGGAAAATGATAGTTACCATGCTGACTTTGTGACGCGTGTCAGTCCTTGCAAAGACAACTGCAGGAAACTGTGGTGAGGCTTTCCTCATCTCTTCAGATAGTCTCCTGACCCCCAAGCTGGGAGTCTGTTTGCCCCTGTCTGTTGCAAGTTGGTGGAAAGAAATTTTCCTAGCAGGGAGCTATGGTTTTGAGTACATGGTGCTGGTGTAGGAAGTGCTAGGGAACAGGTGCCAAGCCAAAGCACATGGGGTGCGATGCTGCTGCTGGGGATGAGAAATGGTGCTTGCAAACAGACACAAAGTAGCACTGCAGCTTCATCCACACCAAAGCCATTAGAGCTGATGACTCTCTGCTAGAGGACAGCAAAGGTCAGATGAATGTGTTAAAGGACTGTGTCCTTAGCCATCATAAGTGATGGAGAAGCTCTAAACAGAAAAACAACCAGGTCTTGTAATACAGCATTTTTTTACTTTCTTGAATAGATATCAGAAAATTTGCCATTGAACACAATTCCCATGGATTACAGGAAGAGGCTCTGTCTCAGGGGTGACCCAGCTGTCTGACTCTGTGAACAGTGTACTTTTATGTGATGAAAGGCACAAGACCAGTACCATCACTAGGGAACCAGCAGTATTTGAAAAGTGGGAGATGGCAGCGCACAAAGCTATTGCGGAGTGTGCTCAGGTGTCCTGGAGTTGTAACATGGCTGGGGAGTGGTGGCTCTGGGTCTCCTAAAGCCAGGTACTGAGGTGGTACTGCAGCTTCTGCCTCAGGAGGGTGTTGGCTCTACACAGAGTCCCTGCTTGAACTGCTTGGAAGCCACAGGCTGTGGCTGCCTGTGCCATGGTTTGCTGAAGTCTTAGCGAGCAGTCTTTTCAACTGACCTTTATCCATGGATCTCTCCAACAGTTCTGTTCTTCCTCTGCTTATGGCCTTCATCATGTAAGAAATCTTAATTTATCTTCTCACTCCTGTGGATGAAACCTCTCTGGGTGAGAATTGGGAACTTGTCTTCAAACAGAGAAGTGTTTTTTAATGGAGTTATTTAAATGGTCCTGTAATGAATGGAAGATCTTATGGCTGTTGAGTCTGGGTAGGGGTTTGCAAATCTGTTCTTCAGAGGTTTGTGATCCAGTTCATTTCCATCTTCAGTACTAGGGCAGTTACCAAGAGGGTTTGAAATTCAGGGGGAAGTCCCCTGTGGTTCTTATGCTGTTATCATACTCTAATAGCAGCCTTTATTTTCTTCCTCTGAATTTTGCTTACTTGATGGACTGTATGATTAGCTCTATGTGGGCATACTGTATTTCATAATGAAACACACAACTGGGGTGTTATTATTCATTAATCTGGCAATAACAAATAGAGCTGAGCAAGGTTTTAAATGCACAGTACAACATGTTTTCTGATTTAAAGATCTGTGTCATTCTGAACCTTTTGGCAGATGCAGCAGAAACCAATGCAAGTTTGTGTACCCTGCTGTGAAATGGGGACATAAACTGGGAACATATTTCTAAAGATACCCATGGAGCAGTACACAGCTGATATGTGCATCTAATATTGAACTGGAAAAGAGAAAAATAGTTTTGTCACTTGTTTAGTAGGTACTTGATGCAAAGCACTCTTGCAGTCTAAACAGAGATCAGATTTTGAGACGTACCTGACCATATTGCAAACAGTTTACGCAAATTGTGGTTTTTAAAAGATGTTACCAAGCTTCAGATTAGAGTTGGTAAGATTTTTTTTTTTCTTCTGTGTATGGCTTTTCTGGCAAATTGAGGAATTGGACTTGTATCTAAAGCCTCATTAATAAAGCATTGTCATATTGTTATTTTTTTTATTTCACTGTTTAATTTTCTTTAGATGCCAGCAGTCAGGAGCAATTAATAACTATTTGGAAACAACCAAACCCAAGTCACAGATGCATTTTAAGCTCCCACTGTGGGTCCTGGAATTTCAGTGGCACAAAATTAAAAGCATCTCCTTGCATTCAGACTATCCTTGCTTTCATCCTCATCCCCTGAAAAGCAAAGAATTAGGGATATTTCCTGTGAAAAGGAAACGTCCTTCAAGACCTTGTGAGAATTCTAGTTGATCAATGTGAAGATGAATATTCATGTGGCACCATTCCTGCTAAATTTAATGCATTTGGGTAGTCCACTGATCTCCATGGGACTATTCCTGTGCTGTAGTTTTGGTCCAGTACTGATCAGTTTGTTCATTTGGAAAGCTGTTATAATTGTTACTGGAGATTCAGAAGGGCAGAGACAGCATCTGAAGCCAAGAAATTTGCCAACATAAATGTTTAACACGTCTTTTTAGAATAAATGTAGAAGACTGGAGCACCTGTGACTCTGTGTGTGTGCAATGGTGAGGAATGCTTTTCAAGCTTTTATTACTAGTGATAGTCATGAGGGGATGTTGCTGTGGTTTGGCACAGGAAACAGTACTAGAGCCATGCCTGCTATCAGTGTACTATAGGGCAGAACAGCTTCATTGCACCAGGGTTACAACTTGCACCCTGGAATTTGGCAAGCTGGGGCAGTTCTGAGGCTTCATGGTTCACACTGTGTGTTCAGATCATGCAAAAAGATGTTTGAGGATGTATAATGATAATTCTATGGAATCTGTCATCTAGGCTTTTCTATTTATTAAAATGAGAGTGCAGGGAAATCCTTCTCTTGCTGGTAGTAATTATCTCCAAATTTGGAGAAGCATTAAGAAAAGACTGAGCAAGATTTTCACTTTATTTAAACTTAAGTTACTTTTCTCTGTACTACTGGTGCTTTATCTAAAATGATACCACTTACTGAATTCTTGTGGCTGAAAATAAAGTTGAAAAAGTTGTTGATAAGTGATTTTTTACAGGCATGCATGAGCATGTAAGCAAATGAAGACACCATTGAGACAAGTTTCATGGAGCCAGTTCTGCAAATAATAATGAGGAATTCATATCTTATTTTGTCATAGTTACTAGTCTAGTCTGTTAGATTTGTCAGGTCACTGTTTACAGATGAACCCTTTGTTGTGACATCCAGATTTATAGTTCTGATCCTTTCACTTTCAAATTTTGCCCAAAGGCAGACTAAATACTAAGAAACTACACAGCTGCTTAAATTCAAATATTTTGCTGGAGTGGAAAGCCAACCTTTCTTATCCTTTTTTAGAAAGATCCTGATATGTGAAAATGATGGCACTCAGCCACTGTCATGTTGGGAAAAGTGTGTCGTGTTGTGGTGTATGTTGTTAACATTACAGTATTAAAATAATTTTAGTAAGTCCCTGCCTCCCCTGTAATTCTCTATGAAGGTGTTGATGTGCTGGGTCTCTCTCAGCTTCTTGTCTTACAGCTGGAGGTGTAATATAACCCTCTGACATGGGGTGTGGTGGCAGCTACCCCACTGCTCCAGTCAAACAGGGGCTGCATTTGCTCTTACATAACACAAAGTATGGTAATGCACGTTTTGTGCACCTCTCTCAAATCTCAACCCTGCAGCAGAAACTGAAAACAAGTTCTGTGTCTGATTTCTTCTTCCCAACACCTGTACACTGACAGTGCAGTGGAAAATCAGGAGAGGTTTTGTCATATTGAGGGGAGAACTAGGAGTATTGGAGACCGAAAGAGAATCTTGGGGATATATTTCCCTCCTGTGCCTCTGAGAAGCATGAAAAATGCTGTGCTTCTGCAGAAATGTGCTTTGCTTTTTATATGCTTTTCATATGTATAACCTGTGGATTATACATATGAAAATTCTCTCTGGACTATTTGTAATTTATGTGTTTTTAGGAAAGCTGCAAAAGGTCAGGGTATTAATGATGTTTGTGGAACAGGTTTATTTGAACCTGACATGATCAAGATGCCTACAAGACTCTGTTAATGACAGGTGACTAACTTCTGTGGATACCAAGGATTCAGCCCACTTAGGAATTTTGATAATAGGGATTACAGCTGGTAAAGGTTGTGAGGCTTTCTATAATACAGACACTTTTCCTGTTAAGGTTGTGTGGAGAGGACTTGATTTGGCAAAATCTTTCTTGTACTTTTTTCTTTAATTCACTTCTTGAATGTGAGGTCACAGTCTGTCCCTCTGCATTTGACTCATGGACATGACGAATGCAACACTGAAAACTTTTGTGTCTGCGTGATTCTTTACAAGATCAGAACTCCAAAATTTTGGTTGTCTGTTCTCCAAAAGTGGATTTTTTGTTTCAAAGTAAGATAAATGATCAGGGCCACAGATGCAGACCTGAATGACGCTAGAGAAACATTTGCAACAAAAAAGGTTGACAGGATCAAAACAACAAAAGGCTAAATTTAGACCTGCATTACTTTATTTAAATGAGTTTTGAAACATTTACCAGCAGCTTTGAAATGTTACCATGGTCCGTTCAAAAAAAAAGAAAAAATTGTGAACAAGAATTTCTCACCTAAAATTTATATAAATAACAGCAAAAAGAAACCCCTCAGTTTTTCAGCGTTTGTGTTTTCCCCATCCTGGCAGCAGCAAACCTACTGTCTTCTTTCTCACTAATAACTGCATTCTTTGTGCTTCCTGGTTGAAGTCTTCTATTTTAAGAAAACAAAGAGCTTTGAGGATAATTGTTTTATTAAATGTTTGTAAAATTGTGGTGGGTCAGCTTTGTGGTACACTACCCTTGACAGTCTCTCTTGACACTTCCTTCTGTGCTAAAAATAGAATTACTTGGTACTATGGTGAGGAATGAGTGAGGAGGTGAAGGAAAGGCTTTTTATGAGGTGAAGTCAGGAACATGTCTGTTTAACATGGCAGAAAATATTAATTCTAGATGATTCTTGTTATAGAAATGGTGGTCAAGGCTGCAAGGTGACCTAGCTACAGCAGCCAGGGGACTTAAAGACATTTCCAAAGTACCTTGAAGCCATTCTTTGAAAAATAAAAAGAAAAAAAGCTGGTGATGGATTTTGATGGGCTTTTTTTGTACCTGTTTGCTGCCAAATGAGTTATGTAGCTCTTGGCTGATGGCCCTGTAGCTCTGAGAGACTCAGAGTGCATAATTATGAAGCTCACACCAAGTGCATAGTTTAAGCTTGCATATTCATCTTTCTTTGACGTGTCATACAGCCTGTTCCTCTGGAGTCTATCAACTGCAATTATAATAATGCAAAATGGTCCTCTGTGCTTTGTTCCTTATGATCATTTATGTACATAAAACATATGTAGCTCTGGTTGGCCTATGGTGTTTGGGACTTACTCATTTCCTAAAAAAAAAAAAAAAAAAGGAGGAAAAAATGGCGTGGCCAAGAAGACCTAAAGTCTTTTAACATGTCTTGTCAGTGAATGGACATCTGGGAGACAAAGCCTGAGTTTACTGGGTGAATCCTGAATTTCCAGGATTTGCTGATTGAGCAAGTTCATTAAAATTTGGATGCATTCCCTATGTCAGGGTTTTGGCTCCCTTTGGCCACTTTACATTTGTCTGTAGCTCATGACTCTCAAACAGACTGTTTAGCCTGTCTGCTCTTGAATTTGCCTTGAGAAACTCTAGCTGTCTTTACCAAGTGCCCATCATCTCAAGGAAGAGTTATTTATTTTTGATTGTCTCTATGGCGTGCCGTGACTGTAGAAAAAGAAAATTGTGCAGGGGTTTTGTGAGGCTTAGATGTTTAAGGAAACACTCTACAGATTTATTGAAACAGTTTAGAAAAGCAATGGCTGCTGACAGTGCTCCTTTGCTTGATACCTCATTTGACAAAATCATGTGCCTTCAACTCAGGGTGTGATATGAATGGATTTACAGTGGGTCACTCTGAGGCTTTGTTTTATTCCAGAACCAGAATTCCTTGGGATATTAACAACGTCCTGGTCAGTTCAGGTGGTATCTGTGAGCCTCACCTAATATCCTACACAGAATAAAGGAAAGGGAAGAATTAGAGCAATCCCTCATACAAGGAAAGAGGGTTTTCCACTAGGTGCCAAGAGACAAGCCGCTCAGAGCACATCTACCAGCTGTTGCTGGGGTGATACAATAGAGGAGTGAATCAGGACAGGCGGTGACCCTGGCTCACGTTTGAAATGAAATTTAGGCATCATTTAAAGTTGTGAGGCCCAAGTGACTCCAGGCTCTGTCTGGTTTTGGAGCTGATTTATATTGAGTGCAAAGCACATGTTCCCCCCACGCTAAAGGGGACAGGGTGGGGGGGCTGCAAGATGCTTGGTTAGCAGAGATGGGGCTGGAAATGGAAAATACATTGCTGGATAAGAATGGTGCTATAGGGGATCTCACAGGCCCTGCTAAGTTGCTGAAAAGATGGAGCTGTGCTGGTTCTTGGTGTGACACTCTGCAGAACCAGAATGTGGGGAGGCCCACTTTGAGCTCGTGCTGCCTCAGATGTTTTGAGCTGTAACATGGCTATTGCTCCAGTTTTCCAAAATGCTTCTGTCCCTCTCTTATGTGGTTTAGACCTTTATGCTGGTTTAAATACTGTCAGAAGAAACTGTTGTGTATTTTATAATCTGGGCCAAGTGATCTTTCCATTTGGGGAATTCAACCTTTTAACATGTTTTAACTTGGGGACCAAAATTAGTCAGAAAATTCTTCTTAGCTGTGTAATTTGCTAAATAGTCCTTGTCATTGGGATTTTCTAATGTTGTTCACTGTTGAATGTAATCTTGCTGGCAGAAGCCACTTTATTCCAGGAATAAATTACTCTCAAAGGAGAGTGACTGGTAATGTTTCCACCATTACCTTCATATGGTGAAGGTTAAAAGCTATGTTTTCACCATAAAAAGGGGGAATTTTTTTTTTCCTCACACAAGAATATTGATCTTGAGATAACTAGCTGACTGTAAAACCAAAGCAAACCAGAAAATCATTCCTTTCCTTCTTCCAAAAAAAAAATCCCCTTCTACTCTCCCCCTCCTCCCCAGTAGTGCATTGACAGTTTATCCATCTGACTGTAATTATGCATACTAAGATAAAAATAAGCCATGCTTTTTCTGTTACTTATCTCAGTGTAGAATCCTACTTTGACGTACAAAGCATATATTTTACTGTTACTATTCTCTTCACTTAAGGAGAGCCTCTGGTTGTGGAGTATGTGGGAGGGTGTTTTAGTAACTCTGTATAAAGGGACACACTCAGTATAATTTTTTTTTGAGCAGCTATTGGGTTGCCAACTATTTTGTAGGCCAGTCTGATTGTGCATTAGAGTTTCCATCCCTCAATATCCCTGGCAGGCTGAATTCAGCTGCAGTGATGTCAAAGCCCAGAATGACTCAATAAGGGAGAAGCAGAAACACAGAAGCAAACTGCTTTAGAAAATACTGCATGAAAATAGATGGCAGCAGATGTCGATAGGAAGATGTGAGGATATCCAAATGACTGACTAGCTGCATGTGGAGCCTACCTGAGTGATACACTCAGAGTATGTGCAAAGTGAGACTGGTGAGACTTCATGTGGCTTTGGAGTTAATGGACTGCTTGAAACAGGTGTGTGTGTGTGTGTGTGTGTGTGTGTACGTGGTTGGCTTTGCATGCAGAAGCAAATCTGAGTGAGAGGAAGGAAGTTTAGATGAGAAATTAAGTTCCCAGTCAAGCTTTATTGCTCACGTGTAACCACTGTGCCTCAGTTTCTTACCTATAACATGGAACTGAGGGTGCCCCCCGCCCTGTCCCTCAAGGTGTATTATGAGGGTGAGAATGACTTTTGTTCTGACAGGCCTTGTTAGGGTAAGATTAAACTTTTTAAAATTGTTATGATTATTTTAGGCAGCACATTGTACTCAGTCTTCACTTGTCCTCATGCAGTGTTGTTATTACATTTGCCTCTGAAGTTTCATTTAAAATGTCATCATAATTCAAAATGAAATTGTCAATTTTTTTCCCCATTTCACCTAGTTTTGACGTGAAACTGTACATTTCTTATAGTTCTTTAGATCATAAAGCTTTGCTTGAGGCTGGGCCCCAGTTGACTGAATAGTTATGCAAACATTAGCAAATTTTCCCTTGAGCTAAGTTTCATGTTTGCAATGAAATCTGAGCTCAGACAAATTTTGTGTGGTTTTCATTGCAAACATGTAGGCAGTGCATGAAAGCTGTGCATTTTCCTGTCTGCTCTCTGGAATGATCTAATTTTTCATTTTTTAAAGTCTCCTACTTTAATGACATAGAGTTGTCATTAATTTGCAGTTTAATACCTTCATGTTAGCCATTAGGCAGAGTGTTTGCCATAATTTTGCAAGGCATTTTTAGTAATTTAGGCAATTAGAGTTTGACTGATGGTTTGCATATTAAGATTGTAGCCCATGCATTAAAAAAAAAAAAGAGTCTCCTTTTTCTTCTTGTCGTAGTCTGAAACCCCAAATGTACTTTTGTTTGTTTGTTTACAAGCACGTGTCATTTGAAACAGAAGGCCGGCAGATTGGTGTGAATGTCTGCTCCCCCTGTGCCAGCTTTTATATTTGGGCTGGAGTGGAGGATGGCTGCTGCTTTTGTAGGCTGGCAAGAAGTGCAATTACACGGAGCCCTTCCACCCCCTTACGGCACACTTGGAGCGCTGAGTGCCGCGCTTTGCAGTGCGCGGAAATCTGCCCTCCGAGCGAGCGGGAGCCCTGCCAGCTCTGAGCAGCGCTAACTGAGCCGCTGCCGCCAGCAGTAATTAGCAGGAGTTATACCTAAAATTCCCCATCTACATATCGTGCAAGGTCTAGGTTGTTCTTCGTGCTTTTTGTTTGGTTTTGTAATAGATTTTGGTTTTCTGCTCCGTTTCAGTTCGTTTTTTGGCCAGTTAAGAAAAATTAATTGCTTATGCATATTAACAGCCTAGAGGAAATCTTGCACCTTTCCCTCTGTTCCCTCCTTTCCTCCCTCCCTCCTTTCATAAGCACAAAAAAGGAGAACTTCTAAGCTGGTGCATGAGTCAGTAATCTTGATTTATTGAGCTGAGATACCTTTGCCTGTTTGCGATTAGAGACAAATTAGAAATTCTTGTTGGTGCTAGTTTGCAATCCCAGATGTCACAGCTCTGAACAGAAAAGAGAGAAGAAAAGTTTGCAGCAGTCCTGAAGCTGCAGAAGCCCTAACTGTTCTTGCCTTATGCTTTCCCCTCCCAGCAGGGTTTGAGGAAAGCAGTGTGTGCCCTCAGTGATTTCCAGACGCTGTCAGATCTGTTAGCTGAAATTTCCAGTAGAAGTGGTGCATTTGCAGCCAAACACTGGCATTTGCAATGAACTGGGAGAGGTGCAAACAGTTTTCTTTTGCAGATCTTGCTGTGGTAAGGGAGTAACCCTGTGCAGGGGGCTATGCTGGGAGGCTGGGGCTCCTTTCTGGACCCTGTAAAACAGAGTTAACTGAAATTACTGGTGCAGTACTAGCCATCTAAAAGGACAGTTAATAGGGCATTAGTCTGAATTGTTTTATCCCTAGTTAAGGACATTTCACAGAAACACAGGAGCTGGAGTTTTCTAAATCCATCAATTTGTATCTGAGTACCCAAGTGGCAACGAATATCTAGTGCTTTCTAGCAAGAAAAGATCTTTATAAGCAACTGGTCATTGCATAAAGTGGTATAGGGGATATAAATTAGACCGACTACTGAAGAGAATCTGTTTGTGTCCTGAAGCACAGTATTTAGGGACTTTTATTAGGTACAAGACTGTCCTATTCTTTTAGTTTATAATGTACAGAATGTTACTAGCTCTTAAATGCATTAAAGGGTTCTCATTCATTCAAGCATGTGCACAGTAACCCTCAGTGGGGATTTTTTTTTGGTTATCCTTATGCTCCCAGAGGCAGAAATGGGGCTGTTTGGGCTGGGAGCAAAACAAAGCTCACAGGGCAGGGTCCTTTACATATATAGGGATATTATTATTGTTTCCCAGTGTGTAACAACCAAATCCTCTCGTTTTGCTAGTATTATTATGTTACCTCATCCCTCTTCCTCACTTGTCTTTACAGCTGAAGGACCTTTGATGTATGTGAGGTCAGTCTTTGAGATAAATGTCCATCTGAAGAAAGAGAAACAGAAGGTATCACACCGATACAAGTTTAAAGTTCCTTTTGAGCATGCAGCAAATGCATAAATGCATTCAAATACATAAATTTATGCTGATTACAGCTTGATATGGATACATGATTTTCTACACTAGCTTCTGACCAAACAGTTTATGATGAACTGTACATTAGTTCATCAAACAGCAACAACCCACTTCCCTCTTCTCCCTGTAGGTTTATGCAAGTGTTTGGGTGAATTAAGTGGCATGCAATGTTAAAAGAAGAGGGAGATGTAAGAAAATTCTGTAAATTGTTAATGGAAACACTTGTTTATTGGTAGTCACAGTGAAAAGCACAGCAGTCTGCAGTATGACAACTGAATACATCCAGAGCATGTAGGTACTTGGACTGTAGCTGTTTAATGAGAACCTGATTATGCCTTTCTATCCATTTGCCCTCCAGCTTGGCCACGCAGGCATGGGAGGAACTACAACATGCAGTAGATACCACTGCAAGCACATCTTCTCCTAAACTTTCCTTCAGTATAGAACCTTGTTATCTTTGTATGGTTTCAGCTAGTGACAGCTGGTTATACTGGGAAAACAGGGCTCTGGCATTTTTCAGCTCTTTTTTCCTTTTGTGGCTCAGCTAATATTGGCAATTTTTCATATGTGTGTGTTGGATTGGGGAAGTTTTTTAGCAGGTCTTTCCCCATTCCCTTTCTTTGGCTCGGCACTCTGAACCCTGTTCCTGCTGCCTCACCTCCAAAACTCACACCTTCACCAATTTTATGGCAATGGAAAAATCAGGAATGACACAGAGCAAGTCTGGCTGATTGCTGAACTGCCCCTGGATTGTCTGCACACCATGGCAATGCTCACCATGAAAGAAGCAGCCTCTTATTGCTCTCACTTTAGGTGTGTTTTCATGAAGAAGCTAGAGATCCAATAGCATGAGAGAGTTCCTTTGTTAGGGTACATAATGTTTTCCTCCTTTAATTCATCCTAGTTTGCATTTTGCCGTGAGTTCTTAGAAAGGCTTTTAATTTTAAAGTTTTTATGTACTCCCACAGCTGTGTACACAGAGTTTAGCTGAAGTTGGTGTACTTCGACTGAATGTTACAAGCTGCAGGCAATTGCTATCTACAATTTTTATCCTGTAGGTTTTTCCTCTAGCTGCTCAAGTACCAGGGGAACCTCAGCTCTGACTAGTTTGTTAATGTGTAATAAGAGTTCAAAGATCTCTGTTGCAAACATGTTTGTTCAGCGTGTACAGCTTTGTTTCTATTAGAATTACAGATGAAAGATGTTCTAACACTTGCAAGATATTTAATGTTTCACATTAATATTATTAGCTCAACTTAATTCAGGCTCATCAAATCACTTGCTTTCTGTGAATCTTTTTTCCTCCCTTCCTACACCCATCTGTTGGTTCCTATGTTTTCTTATCTATATTTTTTGTTTCATCAACATATATTTTTGCAACTTCTTTGCTGCTTAAACCAGAATTTTCCCTGATTTAACACAGCAAACACAACCAAGGACAACATGGAAAACATCTGAAAAGATTAGTGCCAGCTGCAATCATGTCAGCAGTGCAGTTTATATTTAGAGGGGAAGCGTGCTGGAGAGGGGGTGAAGAGTTCAGAGTGGGATTCAACCTGACTGCTTGGATGTGAGTGAGGAAGGACTGGCTGCTGCTGGGATCGAGCTGGCCTCCCCAGCTCTTGTACATGGTGCTGATTTCAGTCTATTATCGGGGCTTTTTCCACTGCAGTCTTGGAAAGCTGTTTGGAAGGGGTACACCAACACCCACCCTTTGCTAAGAAGCCACAAGGAGCTTTCAATGTTGTCTGTTCTTGCGAGTTATGTGGCATTAGCCCGACTCTTAATTCTGTGTCCTACCCGGTGGAGCACAAGTCTTGGTACTTACCGTGAGTTTTTCTGTCTTGGAAATTGCATGTCCCCTTTCAGTGCTTGTTTGTCACTTATCCCAAAATTCATGGCTCCATTCCTACAGCTCTCTTGTCATGGAGGGAACTATTTATGGATGCCCATGTTACAGATGAGGCATTGACACTGACAGAGCCGTCACAAAATAAAATTCTGGAAGAGCAAGAATGGAGCAAACCTCTGTTGATAGAAACATAGCTGAAATTTGACCCATTGATAGGTTTTCAACCTAACTGTTATATCAGTAGGCTTTGTTGCAATATTTCCTCTACTTCTTGTGATCAATTTCAGATGAAAAAAATCCCAGATTTTCTTTTTTTAAATATTACACTATATCTGCTTCTTGCACAACAAGTACAAAAATGAATTTTATTAAAACCCACAGTCAAGCACACAATAAAACATTTATTAAGAGGTCTTATAAAATCTCTTTTTAAAATAAGAAATTTAATGAGATGTCTTGGTGATGGAATGTTCTTTCCTCTGTATTGTCTTCACTAATGTACTGCTGAAAGTGAAGATTAGAGGTTCCAGCTAGCATAAAACTGAAATATTTGAAATAATTGTTTTTTAATATGGTAATTCAGAAAGATAAGAAAATTGTAGCTGCTGCCACTTAATACTGCAGAGCATCTGGAAATCGGAAAAGAAAGCTATCAACTCAAATGATGCCTTTTATCAGTTGAAGGAAGTGAAATCTTTCAAAAAATGGCCTGCAAGAAGTCTAGATAAGCATTTTAAAAAAATATTAATTTTGCATTTGTGGAGACTGAGATGAGCAGGTCTTATGCCTCAGTACATGAGGAAAATAACAGACTTAATCACATCAGCACAGTTTAATGGCAAAGTACTTTACAACCACAGCAATATCCATTACCTCTTAAATAAGGCTTTAAATTTCTAGAAAGATTAAATCTACGTGAGAGCAGATGTATCCCTGTCAGCCAGAAGGAACAGCCCTTCCTGAGGTTTCCTAGCACTCCCCCTCTGCATTCCCCTCACTGCCCAGTGTGAAGGCATCCTGCAGTGAAAGGGTTAAGAATGCACAAGGGTGAGTCTTGTGGCTGAATTTATCCCGGTAACCCAAGATCTTCATGAATGTGGAACACTGTTACTACTGCAGCTATTCTTGTGTTGGCTTCCCCACCAAGCCCTGACATGCTTTTGTCCATGTACACTTCTTGAGTTTCACTCCAGGGGGAAGCTTGGGCAGATCCAGTGACAAACAGGCCTCAATCCCTCGCATGCTTACTGAATCAAGTTGTTTATATTTTCCATACATCCTGCTTTTGTTATGCTGGAATTTTTATCTCCTTGTACTTTATTATACTCTTGTGTACTAATCAAGATTGCAAATTATTTAAGAATTTTCCTCTGAGAGGAGAAAACAAGTATAAGTCTTGAATTCTTCTTACTTATTTTTTATTTTTATAATCTAGAATTTAAAGAAGCAAGTAGACAAAGGAAAACTGTTCCTTGTGCTCACAAAAATCCAGTGGACTGATGGATTTAGATGTGGACTCCTTACAGATGGCAAGTATAGATCTGTATTATGGGAGGATCATGATGGAAGGCTGAGATTTTCCCCAAGATTTGGCAGTTCCTGTCCCTCTTGTTCTTCCAAGAGGCAGTGAATTGTTCTATAAAGACAGCAATTTATGATCTTTATCATGTGGAAAAATATTAATTTGTTCTATTTGCCGTGGATATTGGCTCATATCAAAACCTGAATTAGAATGTATTGTGTTCTTGGGAGAAAACTGATTTGCATTCTTAGAAACAAACGATTTCCCTATCCTGTTCATTTTGCTATATATTGAGCTAACTCCTAGATCCAGATATGCTGGATCACCAAGGCAGTGTTGAACTACTGTGTCCAGCTGGTCTGGCACAGCCTACAGCTCTGCCTTCTCCTGGTGCTAGGGGGTATGTGTTTCCACATCACTGTTGGAGTGATTATTACATATGGGAATGTTTCCTTGCATTTGCTCACCCCGGAGTGTTGCACTCCAATGCAACTCGACAAATGTCTCGGGGCACGGTGTTTATGAGGTAAAATGAAGAACACTGAGTATGGTTGGGCTGGGTTTCAGCTCTTTGCTTCTTCCAGGTCTGGAAGCTCAGGAAGAAACCAAACTGGATCAAGCTGTATTGGAATAATGAGATGAAAGGTTGAGTTTATAGATTAAACTGATATTTATAATTTGGGATTGAGACTGTAACAGTGCTGTTACTACTCCGATACCTGAAGCAGAGTTTTGATAAATCATTTGAAATCTTCTCTGGTAAGGTAAGGGAATTTTAAGCCAGAACTTATTTAGATGAAATTCCTATTATCCAGAATAAGAATATCCCCAGAATAAGATCATTATTTTGTATTTTCTTTTAAGTCTTTGAAATTTACTAGCTTCATTAAAGGGCTTTGATAGGGAGAGTAATCTTTGGGATTGGCTGGATGGGGGGAACAATGGAGGCAGGTACCATTGTCCTCAGTCCCTCTCCTAAGAATGTGTATGCACAAGTGTGTGTTTGTGTCTGTGGATCATAGATTTAAGATTCAGCTGTAGAGAGTGATAATTAGTCTCCCTGTTATCAGTGCAAATCACTACATCTGTATTTGCAGACATGAATAAATACGTAGGTAATGTTTATGCCTAAATAAAGAACTTGTACCAAAAATTATCTTTTAATTTAGCTGGGTGGTTCTCTGAAAAAAGATATCAGTGTCAATATTTTAAAAATAAATCTTAATACCTAAAAAGTGCTTAAATTCAGAGATGTTGAATACCATTTTTGAAAATGCCTAATAGAAGTTTTCTATCTCTGGAAAAACAAACAATAAGCCTAGAAGTCTAATTCTAGGCTTCCAGTTTTAAAAATAATTGGTACATATTTCCTCACTTTCAAAACTGGTTTTCTATTCAGAAGGAAAGTTGTGAATTTGCATATGCTCTCATTCTGAGAGTGAAGTCCTTTGAGGTTGGTGGGTGTGAAATGCTGAAGAGCTGTAGCACAGACATTTTCCAAATGAGCAGAACATTTTTTTTGAGCAGGAGACAGTATTTTTAACCTGCTCCCTCAAAGCTGGAATGATGTTTGCTCAGCTGCTAACATGATTGTGGTGAAAGATACAAATAACATAAAAAGGAAAAGCAAGTGCCTTGATGAGCTTGATAGTAAATACATCCAACAGTGTTACTATTATGAGGACACTTCCTTTTTTGGGAAAAAAAATGCTACTCAGCACAACATCAGCAGAACTTCCTTTCCTTCCCAATTCTGTGTGAGGTGAAACTTCACAGTTTACAAGTCTGTGGTCTTTACAGTAAGCTGATATAAGCAATGCTGACTACATGCCTTGCCCAGCAGTGTGTGGTCAAGTGCATGTTAGTAAAGATGAAAACTCTTAGTGGTTTGGCCCAAATTCTTTTGGCACCATTGGCCCTCTTGTGCTGCATGTCGGAATGGAAATTGCAATACTCTGAAATCCAACAGCTGAGTGCAGTTTTAGACTATAACATCAGGAGAGAGAAAGGCAGCTCTCACTCTGCAGGCAGACATCTCTACTGATTTCTCAGCAACTTGATGTTGCTTGGGATTGCCTGTCAGAATCAGTGTCCTTAGGGTAAAATTTGGCAGACTGATTTGAAAGAAATCCAGCAGAGGACAGCAAGAGTGGGGGAATGCCAAAACTCCAGTGCATTTCTCAAGATCAGTCTGGGAGGGTGATACTGATCTCAATCTTCTACCTCTACAAATTTCTACCCTCTGAGAACTCCTTGGTGGGATGTTGCTGAGACAAGAGCCTCAGCTCTGATTTAACTGCTTGTTCAGCTGCGATGGGTTGTTGAGGTGCCAAGCTCATGGTTGATAATATGGGTCTCAATGGTATAAATGCCAGCTAACAACATCAACAAGAGTCAAAATTACACAAAAGTTATTCCACTCTCTTTTCCTTAGGAACAAAAGACCTGAGGTTTGTTGTTTTTCCTTATAATGTAAAAACACAGTCTAATGAAGGCAAGATTCCTTACTCAGTATGATCCTTGTGGTTAATAAATGGAAGTGAAAGCTCCTCAAAGGACCTTCAGCTTTTTTTCTTTGCTGAATCTGTTATCCATGGAGGTCACAAGAACTTCAGTGAACCTGTTAGTCTAGGTGGGCGTAACTCATGCTAAAGTGGGAGTCTAAGGGCAAAATTGCAGTGAGCTTGAGTGGAGTTACCAGAAAGTGTGCTCACCAAAGGACACCTCTGATAGCCTGGGCTAACCTCAGTGGGCAGCTGTGGGGATGTCAGTGTCTCCCTCCCTTTGAAATGGGAGTGTTAGGGAGAGTAATGCCCCATGGGCTGATTTTTCCCAGGTTGCAGAAACCTGCTGTTGTGGAACTGTAAAAGTTTGCTTAAAATTTGAGTCCTCACTACTCTGGAGCAGCACTTTCCTGCCTTGCTTGGAAAGGGACAGTGAGGGAGACCATCAGCAGCTTTGTCCTCCATCATCATGTGACTAAATACTGGAGTGAATGTGAAACACTGGGCTTCAGGAACATGAAATCAAAGGGTGAACTGAAGTGGTGAGTGCAAGTGAAATGTGGGGAGAGAAAGCTGCTCTGGGAGAAAGGTGCACAGTCTGTTAAAGACGCTGTTGTGAAATTAGGGAGGCTTGTATAAATCCCTGGGACAACTAGCATGCATTTAGTACCTTGAGTTGGGTAGTTTAAGTCAGTTGTGCCATCCTAGCTGCTGCAGAGTATGTTCAAAGACCCGTGTAGGACAAAAAATGAATTTGTGTTTTAAGTAAATTTGAGAATATATTCTACGGTGCCTGATACTTCCTTCAGACTCCACCTCTACAGGGAGTGCTTTTCAGTCAGCCCATGTCACCTACTCTCCAAGTGCCAACTCCTTTAGAATTTTTTCTGTATTAAAAAGAAACCCAAATCCAAAAACCAACAACCCACAACCCCAAACAGATAACTCTTTAAAATATAAGCTGTTTTGAAAAATTTGACTACTGATCTGTTTTCTCAAAAGCTCAGCATTTAAAAAGTATCTGGCCCCACAGAGCCTGAACTTAAGAGTAGTTGAAACAGATCTTCAGGTACTGTGAATCAAAGTGGCCCTCCTGACAGAAATGTATTAGTGCCAGCCTGTGCTGTCTTAGGATTTGTGTAAAGCAGGTTCCTTTAACAGAAAGTCAAAATCATGTTCTATAGAGTAATTGCCTTTTGAACCTCAGCTAATGTTTGTGACATTTTTCCACTCTTTAGTTGTTTTGACCTCTTATGTGAACTTAAGTAATGGTGCTAGGGAGGGGGGGAAAAAAGCCTTTAAAAAGAGGAAAGTAACCCAAACCCATCTGTTTTGTAATGATATGAAACAGCTGACTTAGTATTGCCAAATTCTTGTTTTAGAGCTGATGAACAATTTGTCTCTCCCTAATTCTTTCTTTTTTTATTATTTCTTTCAAAATGTTCTTTTATTATTGCAGCTTATGAGAACATGAAAATTCCTATAAGCCTGTCCTTTTCTGAACGGTTACGTTGTGCTGTTCCTCCAAGAGATGCTGCTTAGACACTGATGTAGGATTTCTCTGAGCATGTACCCCTCTGCTGTTCTCCCCCTGCCTCCCAGCCAATACTTTTTACTCTCTTCTGACCCTTTTGCTATTGTGAAGGAGCAGAATTGGGTCACAGTTGGCCAGTTAAGACCTCCTTAGGTGTAAAGTCATGGAGTAACTACTACAGTCTCTCCTCCCAGCTGGGGAAGCAGGAGGGTCTGTTTTGGAAATGTTTCCGAGCCAACAGTAGTTACAGTTTTCTGCCAGCTTTCAGCTGGTGTGCAGTTCTGAGGACACTCAAGTTCTTTCATAGCAGGAGCTTAAACAGCTGAAGAAGTAATGTAGCAGTCCTTTCTCTCCTCTCAGAAGAAACAAATCTTGTGGCACACCCTGATAGCAACACCAAAACTGTGTGTGACAACTTTTTCTATACTGCTGTGCGTGGCAAGGTAGGACTACAAACACCCTAGACTACACGTCCTACATGCTTCTAGACTACATGTTTCATTTTGTTCCTAGGATCTCAAGTCTTGGCATTGCTGCTCTGCTTCCCAGGGAAAAGACAAAATCGTTTTCCCCCTCCCCTTCATCCTTGTTACCTACTTTGGATGGTGTAGCAAAAACCCTCCCCTTCACCTGCCTCCATTCCTTCTCAGGAATGAAACTGCACTTAAAGCTTTCCCGCTTTTCTGAACAGGCTTTTCTCTCTCTTCCTTTCATTTGTTAGCTGATAGTTAACTTTTCTTCTCAGTAGTGAGCAGTTGCTTCTGTAGTATTCTCCTAGAAGCATACAGAATTCTATCTAACACATCTCTGTCAGTACCCAAAGAATTTACAGTTTGAGCCTCTTAAAACACTTGCATCACTTGTTTTTGTCTTTTGCAGAGAACTACTAAAACAATAAAATAATCTGGGAGCTCTAATTTGCCATTGACTATTTGACATTTGCATTTTGATTTCTGTTATAAACCCCGGCCAACCAGGCTTTAATCACATTCATGTTTGATTGCTACATATCACAGATCCAGTAGCTGTTACACAGATGTTAATGAACAGAATCTGGCCTGCTGGTTCCTTCTGTTGGTAACAGCTTCCTGGGTTTTCCTTCAAAACTTCTAACCTCGTTTTCCACTCCTTTAAATGAGAATTGAATCACTAAACTTTGCAAGGATTGTGAGTAGAATTACACCGATAGTGTTTTTGGCATAATTTTTGCACAGATTAATCTGTTCTCACTTGCTTGGGCTAGCATGGGGAGTGCTCTGCAGGCTGAGATGAGTGGATGCAGATTGTACTCACCTGGCTCAGCTTCCCTGCCCTGGAATGCCTCCTCACTGCAGCCAGTCTGAACAAGATCCCAGCCCCTGTGGGGAACCGAGGTGCGAGCACAGCTACCGAGAGGTGCTCTTGACACCACTGGCTGGCTCTTCTGCATCCATGGAGAGCACACAGGTCTGAACAAAGTTTTTTGGTCTTGTTTGTTTCTAAATTTAACACAGCAACAAACAAAACATGGCTGGACTGTCAGAATTTTGGTTTTGGTCTTGTTCCTTGAAACTTCTAGTAAGACACCCTCATTTCAAGTGAAATTAAAATATTGTCACACCCATAGCAATGATATTTTTGGGAGTGACAATTAAAATTTGAAGGGTGTCTCCATATGCCAGAAGGAATCACATGATTCTCTCCAGGGCAGCCTGCAGCCTGAAAATCTTTAGTGTGTAAGACACAACAGCTAGATATAGACCCATAACCATGGCACATTTTGGAGTTTGTTTAGAAATGGACAGCAATATCTTGAGACTCTTTCAGGCTTTCTCAAAAAAATGTACCTTGGTAACTAAAAATCTTTTAAATAAGTTTTACTGGTGTCATTCCTAAACATAGCTGTGCAGTCAGGAATTGGAGGGAAAACCAGGATGATGGTGTCCCTTAGCTAAAATAGCAGATGCATTATGCATATCAGCTCCAAGAAGGGTAAACATATGTCCAAGGTCACGGTCTCACCCTTGGCTGACTGAGGTCCTTAGGGGAATTTGGTTTTGCCAGAGTGTATTTAGAGTCTCTGAGAGTTGCACATCATTTCCCAGGTGCCTCTTGTTTTCTAAAGTCCAGCTTGAGGCTCCCTGTTCCAAATAGCCTCTTTCATAATCAGCTTTGGCAGACTGTGCTGCAGAAGTATTCTGTGTCTTAGTGGACCCTCCACACAGGAAAATCCCAGCTTGCATTCCTGAAAAGAGACTGTAACTGAGAGGGGTGCTGCAGCAAGTACAGATGTGCATTATCAAGTATTCACAAATTTCTACTGATTTCTCTTTAGAACCAGAAATAAAAGGTCAATAAAAGGAAAAACTGTCACATTTTCAGGAGGGAATCAGCTGTTGCACGATTTCAGCTTGTCTTGATTATGGGTGAGAAGAATCCCCCTATAGTTTCAGAAACTGCCTTGAAGCATTGCAATGTGTTTTTCTTTTCCTCCTTTGTCACTTCCTATCTTTCTGAAATAAGCTGCTTCCTGCTACCCCAGAGCGGTCAGTGCCACCCCTTAATTTACAGTTAGGAATGCAGACACGAGGGAAGGCGAGGGGGTGAAATATGGTGTCAAGTTTGTATCTGCTCACGTTTCACACACTAAGGAGACAAGCCCCTTTGGCCAGTTGCCATGGGGAATTTTCTTGCAGAAGTAAATAAGTCAGAACAGAAAGAACTCAGATTCATACTACCCCAGCTGCAGAATGTCATTAAGTCTCAAAGGGTGCTATGTGCATTGTGTGAAAGGAATTTTGTAATCTGGCTGTAACTGTAGTTGCAAAACTATGTTTGAGTTTAAACCTTTATTTTGAACTTTTAATTATTGGCTTGTTTCTTGCATTCGATTAAAGCACATATTGTCTTATAAATAGCTTCTATTTTTAAACCAGAAAAAGATTTATATTAAATGTTTCAATAGCAGATGAGTGGTTGAAATTTTTTTTTTGGTTTTCTTGTTTCTTCCCATGCCAACTTTGATCTAATCTCCATTTCCTAATTCACTTTTAAAGGATGCTTCAAAATGGAATTAAATCTACCAGGGCACTCAAAATATCATGTAGATGCCTTTTCATTTTAAAGTGTCATTTATCATCCAACTTTCTGATCCCAGTAATCTTCAGAAACTTGGAGCTAGGAGGGGCTGTTTTCTTTCTGCTCCCTCCCATTTTTTTTTCCCACCTTAAAATGTCTAAGAAGAGAAAGCACAGCCTCTTTCCTTCCACTAGTAGGGATTTTTTCTTCAGTTGTTTTTCAGTATGAGTTACATGAGTGTGGCACCCATGAAGTTGGTCCTGGTGTATACTGAGAGGAGGCTCATGCTGTGTCCTCTTGTTCCAGAGGACAAAATAGCCCCTGTTTTGGTGGGGTGTCTTGTAGTGCTAGTCCCTTTTCTCTGATTTGGTGAAGGAATAGGGAACATGTATGCCTTTAAAACTAATTTTTGAAATAAAACCCATCACCTGAATGAAACCAATATCTACTAGACAAAGGCATTTTTAAAGTTGTCATTCAGTCAGTTTCTATGTCTGTGGAAAAATACACAATGGCACAAATTACACAACAGGTTTCTTGAAGTGTTTTGGATGTTGTGCCTGTGGCAGTAGGTGCCATGAACAGCCTGGAGAAGGGCTGATGCCTGCAGAGCTGCAGTTATTGCACCACGGGCTCATACAGAGCTTTAGTGCATCGAGCAGCCCACACAAGGCTGTTACCACGGTGGTCTTTGAACCAGCTCTTCACCAGTATCACCAAATGGCTGAAGCATGCTTGGATGGCAGCAGGGCAGGGGATATGTCTGCTGACCAGAGCCCAGGGACCTGGGCCAGCATGGCTCCCACAAGCCTTCCTCTTGCAGAGCGTTATTGCTGTCAGGCCTGCCTTAGACTTGTCATGTCTAAGGAACCGAGGCTTGGCTCCATCACATGCTCCCAGTCTCATGTCCCCTGTCTATAATGACATCTCTTCAACAAAACCTTCACCCTAAGCTTTAAACAGCTTTTACTTTGTGGTCAGCGGGTAAAATTCAGGCCAGAGGCTGCCAGCTCCTAAGCATCCCATGTGACGCTCGCTGGCTCTGTCAAATCTTCCCTGCTACCCAGGGAAAGGGAGGTTAGAAATAAAAATACCACCTGGGTGGGAGGGAGAGCACACGTGTGTGTTTGTGTCATCGCCCATGAGCTCCCTGAGCTGCACTTTGGTGGGACGTGTACCGAGCAGCTCGCCAGGAGACAGTACATCCTGCTCCCAGCTCTTTCCCCCGACTATTTTTGTGCTCTCCACAACTGTTATTAAGCAAGACCACAGAGTATTTTTACAGCATAAGCAGAAGAGGTCTATGCTGCATTTTAGGGCTGTGAATCGTCAATAACCCATGCCGAAATATAGGGCTATGTAATGCCTTTATGCAATCTGAAGAACACGGCCCGGGATAAAAAGGAATTCTGATGTTGGTAATATTTTGCAATGCTTGAGCAAACAGAATAATTTGCCTTTGGATCCACCTCTTCTCCGTGTTTCATTTAAAATGCTCCCTATAAAGTTTTTAAAGGGTTTATTATCAGCATTTCTGATAATAGAGGTTTTATTTTACTTTGGTTTTGGTGCAGCAGGAGTTGCATGGGACATCCTAGACTGGGCACAAAGCAGTAATACAACAGATTGTTCTACCTAGGCTAATGGAGCCAAGCAAATGGAAATCCTCTGACCTCAGTGTGGTGTGACTGAGACTGGGCTAGGATCTCTCCTGAGAGTCTCTGCAATGTCATCCTTATTAGAGCTGACAAGCCAAAATATTTCTTCTGGATTTAATTGCTCTTACTATAAAACTGGACACTTGTGAAATTGACTAATTTGAAGAATGCTTTTGCCCAAAAATTTGAGCCAGTGTTACATTTACACCACTGTCTTCTTGGTTTGTTTTCCAAAGAACTTAAATTTTTTTATGCTTAAAATGCATGGCTCTGTATATTGCATATTTCAGCAGGATCTGTTGAAATTTAAAGTTAGAAATTTCTCTCCTGAGTTATTTTCTATGCACAACTAATTGTTACAGCTGAGTGAGAATTTTTTTTCTCATTTCTGTATTCCATTTAAGCAACATTTTGAAGTTTTGATGCCCAGTTTAAACCATTTGGATGACATTAAGTAACTGCATTTACAAGACTCAAAATTTTGAAGGATTACATTTCAGCAGGGAGATTAGGACAAGGTGAGATAGGTGGGTCAGTGCAGTTTGCAGCTTATGAAGGAGGCAGCTGAAAACAAGGGGGGGTTACACAGAGTGCGTGCTCAGCACTGTGCTCCTGAGGATGGACATGGCACTGTAACTAGGTGTGCTCTGGAGTATCTCTGTGCCTGTTTTTTGTGCTGTAGCAGTCCCTCTGTGGAAATTTCTTAGGCTGTTTAGATCTGGAACATATATAGAAGACAGACTGCTGCCTCCTTTTGAGGATATAATAGTCAGATTTCTCACCTTTTTTTTTTTCTTTTTTNTTTTTTTTTTTTTTTTTTTTTTTTTGGTAAACTCAAGGTGATATCAGAGTAAGTGATGGGAAAATTTGGCCTTTAATTCCTCAATTTTTATCTAGTCTCAGGCCCTTTTGAGTTGTACTCATGTTTTGTACTGGGGATTACTGTCAATTAAAGCCCAGTGTTTTGAAGAAGAGGGGTGGAGGGAAAGAAGGAACTAAATTATCTCTGAGTTATTTGAGTACACTTTTAAAACATGGAGTAAGCACTAAGAGAAAGGAAGTTAATGAGCTATTTTTGTGAGATGAGGCAGACAGTAGATTTTGAGGAGTGGAGCTGAAGTGCCCCATAGCAGACAAAGTTATTGCTGAAGGGCCCTGCTTCCTCTTTTGCTATTAACTTATCCCATTTTAAGAGATTTTTTGGTGGCTTTTCAATGTGGCAGCTGATGCAGGGCTAACAAAACTGAGTTAAAATTTCCCCTCATGTTTATGGTGGATGAAAGTGTAGCGTGTCAGGGCTGTGGGGGCAGAGATGGCTGCATGAGAGCCCTTGGGAACAAGCAGCCAGGGGTGGTGGAGACCACCACTGTGCCCATGGCACTGCTGGCCCCACGGAGCTGGGCTGGGCCTGGGTGTTTCACCCCTGTCATTCCAAGTGAGCCACAGTGCTGTGGTGTTATTTGGCTGACCTGCTTCAGCTGCTGGGTTGAGCATTGATAGGCAGATGAGTAGGTGTGTGTGAGTGGAGCAAGTCAGGGAGCAACTGCAGAGTGGGTCAGCTGGCAGATGCAGGGTGGGACAGGGGTTGGGCTGAGCATCACCCAGGGGTGGGAGCCTGCTGAGCTTTAGCTCTGGGAGCAGGGTGAGCAGCAGGGTGTCTGTTTAGCTTCCTAGCATTGCACAAATGCATGGGGATGAATAAGTTTAGTCCAAAACTTTCGAGTTCCTCTTTGACCCTTTATGTAAGATGCAGGATTCTGAAAACCTGCTTCTTGCCAGGCCTTCGTTTTCTTCTCTAAGGAAGAAATACTCCTGGAGGTGTATGAATGAAAGCTTTGATCCATGCCCCAGTCCTTCTCTGTGGTGTGGCTGGGGGCAAGGACCTTCTTTCTCAGGACGCAGCCAGCTCTGCTCTATGCCCTCTCCCCCTCTAACACAGGAGTAGAAATAGCAAATCCCAGTCTCTTCTGCTTTCCTTTCCAGCCACACCCTTTCCTCTTTCTTGCAGGAGGGGCAAGCCTCAGCCCCTTTGCAGAAATCTGCAGCCTTGCCAGGCTCCCCTCTTTCTCCTTCCGTCACCTAGCCAGTGCTGCTGCCAGGCTTCTGTTATCCTTCCTGAGAGAACAAGATATTTTTTTCACTGAAGCGGCAGATTTGGGTTTTGCCTGCACACCCATAATGGTTGCTCTGGCTCTGCTCCTCTCTTGGGTGCACTTCGGAACTTCTCCAGGCTCCCCATGTGGTGCCAGCTCCATGGGTGGCCTGGAGAAGATGGGTCAGTCTGGGGGTGAGGAGGGCTGCTTGGGCATTGCTAGGAAAGGTCCTGACCGTGGTGGGTAAGCCCCCGTGGGGAAAGTGTCCTCTGCCAGCAGATTGTCAGGGCAGTGCAAAGCAGAGTCCAGATTTGGGGATGGGATTTAACACTGACTTTTGCTGCCCTCGCTTGGACTGTCTGTCCTTTGCTCCTCACAGTCTTCACTGCCAATTTTGAGACCTTGAGATTTTTTTGTCAGAAAAATCAGGGCTAATTAAGGTAGATCTTTTGTGTTAGCACTACTTAGGATGAGTGTAGCTGAATGACACTGGTTGTATTTTACCTCCACCAGGCTTTCTCTTTCACACATGTGAAACCTTTTGTTGTCCCTTTCAAGAATTGCCACAGTGTTATTCAGAGTTGTTAGATTACTGGTGTGAGTAAGGATTTTTGATCCAGTGCCTCAATATGGATTTGACAACATCCAACAACTTGTGATTACAGTTGCACACAATCCAAAGTGGCTCGTTATCTTGGCTGGGAAAGAAAGAGTGGTGGTGGTGTTGTCTTGCTTTTCCTGCACCCCAGGAATTAAAGAAACTGGAAAGGGGCTGTATGGATTTTATATAACAAGTTAATGTTTTAAACATTTCTCTGTTTTTCTGGAATATGAGCTACCAGTACTTTTGTTGTTGCTGTTGCTAGGTTACATACAAGTGTTTCTTTATGAAGTGACACCCTTAAAAAAAGCCTCCACTGTTTTGAAAGATTTTGCTGAATCTTCTTTTCTCCTTTACAAAAATAATTAAATCCTGCTCCCCTCTTTTTTCCCTGCACTTCCTCCCCAGGGCAAAGGGAGATCATAGAAAATTATTCTGTGTCAATAAGTCTACAAATAGCAAATGGTGATAAAGAAAAAACACAAATGTTTGGCTTTGGTTAGGACTGATTAGGATTTCTCTGATGTGTTGTAATTTTTGTGCACCCATCTTTACACAGTTGCATCACCCAGCAGGGTGCATTTTTTCATTGTACATGCTGATCTCTTCAATGCATGCCAGACCTCTGAAAAGTACCACAGTTTTTACTCCATAACAGCATGTGAGTTCTAAATAGATCTAACTTTTAGGGAATATTTTTGTTTGTTTTGACTGTGGAGAAGTCACTGCTGTTGTGAGTAATGGCTGCCCCATTGTAATATGGGGACTGTTGGTTAGGGTGGCTGAAAGATCTGACTTCTGAAAATATTTCTGAAGCAAGTGAGCCAAGTTTCATCCTGGCTAAACCCACATAACTTCCCAGCATCAGTGCTGCAGGAGCAGAGAGCCTGCAAGCAGCCGGTCCCTGTCAGGGGGGACAGCAGAGCCAGCCAGAGGAGACAGAGAGCTCAAAGCATCTTTTCCTCCAGGCACCCACTCTCCCAACAGGGCTCTGATCTTTTTCCACCTTGTCTTCCAAAAGGTCTGCTGGTAAATGGGCCAATAGTCCTGAGTATGTGCCTGCTAAAAAAATTGTGAAAAGTGTGAGAGATGGCCAGGTGATCTGGGCAGCGTCACTGACACACTGGAGAATGAGCTTGGGGGGAACGAAAGCAGGGTGCTGGCTCTCTTAACAAGACTGAATTTGTTTTTCCATAGCCCTTTGAAATCCTTCTGGGCAGAGGCTTTTAATTGCGATGTGCTTTGGAGGAAATGTAAAGCAACTTATGGTTGGGTTACATTATAGGTTCAAACAGGATATGTATCAAATACCTGGAAGGAAAGTATGACGATTTTGGATTGCAGGGCAGCCCAGATTTTGCATAGAAATGCCATTTCAAAGCTCCAAGGCAGACACAACAGTTTTCCTGAAATAATACCAGCAGTAATCCCTTCAAATATCCCCAAGTGTATTGGCTCATGCATGTTTTAAAATTCTTTCTCAGTTTTTTTTTTTTTTTTATAAAAACTTGCATATTTCTCTCCCCTTCACCATATGAAAATCTTCTAAGAATTTTTTATGAGCTTTTGTAGACTTCAGAATAAGCCCCCCTTCCCCTCCCCTTCCTTACTTTCTAATCCAATTTAGTCAGATAGTTACTTCAAATCCCTTGGAGGCCTGTAGTTTGTTCATTCTCCCACAGTGCTGAGATTTCCCTCCAGCCCAGCTGGCAGGAGTTTTTAGAAATAACAATATCTCAGGGGGAAGGAGCTGAAGATTGAATGGGGTCTTTTGTCCAGGTCTCTATGAAGCCAGATTAATTATGCATTGCAGAACACAGTTTAAAGCTCTGAATTAGGTCCTCATTGCAATGAAAGGAGAGCACAGGCTTGAAAACTGAAAGAATTCCCATTTCTATCAGAGGAACAGACATATAATGACTGAAAGCAGGAAGAATTTTTCAAAATTGCAATTAAACAGTATTTTGTATTTACCACTCAGTAGCAGTTGTCTTAAGCATTTACAAAAGTGATTCTTTGACATTTTTTCACATGATCACTCCATAGGTGGCTGGACTTTGAGGATTTTCAAGTCTTTTCTGTGTTACTAGGCTACTCTTGAAAGTACTTGTGCTTTGATGAATGAGAGGGGATTTTTTTGGCCAGCACTTACCTGAATAGAGGTCTTTAAAGCCTCAGCAGTACAATTAGCAGTTGGTCAGATGATACTGATGGTACAGGAAAAAAGCGAATGGTTTTCTCCTTTACTTCTGGGGATTTTCTAAAGCTGCCTGACCCAGTGTGATGTGCAATAACAACATTTTTCTTGGTTTTCTAATGCACTTTAATTCCAGTTTGAGGAAAGTAAAACTCTTTTGTGGATAATAAGTCCATAATGCTATACAGCTGCCAAATAAAAAGTTGTCCACAGGCATTTGTATTCATAAGGGCTCTTTCTGTCAGAGTGGGAGATTGTGTTTTGATAGGGGACTGGGGCCAAAAGAGGGATAAGGAAAAGGTTAGCTATGAAACCTCTTACTCTAGAAAATCTTAGTACTTTTAGATATGAACAAAATGGGATGGATGGAGTGTGAGCAAAATAAACTGAATATTTTCCTTTTTATCATCTCCTTGAAATCCCATGTATGGAATAGCGTGCTGCAAAATAACTCTACCATAATGAACTCTGCAATTCAATAATTTTATTTAAAGATTAAAAACTGTAAACATACAAAGAGATAGCCAAATGCATACTCAGAAAGATAGTAGTGTTTTGGGGCTGAGTAAATAATTCACTGAATCACACTAGAAAATCTGTGAGCAGAAGCTTAGTGCGGAAGTAATTTGATACAAATATTATGCAGGAGAAACATTTTTACAGAGCAAGCACACATTAATGGAAACTAATAATGTGTTTGGTCGGTATTTGAGGCACACTGTTAATCCTAGATTGTCCCCATGTTGCGTCTCTAGATGTGCTGAGAGTTAATTGAGAGTTGTGTTGACCAAAAGCAATTGCTGCAGGAATGGGCACCTTTGGCAATGGTCTCCTCTGGTTTGCCTTGGAGAGGGCAGAGCGAACGTGGCTGTGTAAGAACAGTTCCCAGCTGGTGTGCAGGTGTGGAGAAGCTGCCTCCAACTGGCCTAACCCAGAGTCACCTCAGGTTGGTCTACTTTATGGTGGGTGTCAGAATGGGACTGGTTGAGAGACAGAAGTGCGCTGTAATGTCTTGCAAAGGCAAGGAGCTTACCTTGTACCTCTGCTTCTCTTTGTTGCTGCCTTGGGTCTGTTTTGCTCTTTTGCAACAAGAGCTGAAGAGCCTTGTTTTTTTTCTCTCTTTGCTTGTCCTGGAATGAACCAGCTGGAGTAATTAGTACTTCCCAAGTTTTTTCCAAAACTCAAATTGAAATAAGGTTTCTGTGATTTGAAAGAAATGCGAGTGTTTCCTATCGTCATTTCATTTGCAAGCATCTATGCCAAGGAAGGATGGGAATAGCTCCCACTGACTTGAAGTGCTTGATGAATAAATGCTCCAGAGAAGGTAGTGGCAGGGCTGGAAATACCCAGGTCTTCAGCACTGACCTAGTTCTTAATATCTGCTATTTGAACCTTCTCATCACAGGTTTTGGATCACACACCAACTCTGTCCAGGTGGGCTCTAGAAAATAAGAACAAAAGTCAGGTTTCTCTGGTAACTTGCAGAGTAACAGTGGGGCTCACCACACTACTTACAATGCTGTGTGCAAGAAACCTTTTCCATGTCACTGATCTCGCAACAAAAACAAAAGTTCTTTTGAAGGTAAGAATACGTGGACAGCTAGAGCTCTCCAGACCCTCTCCCAACAAAACATCTTTGCTATAAAGCTGAGCAAAATGAAACAAAATGTACAGTAAAGTGTCAGCTTTGATCTGCCAGTAGAGGTGAAAAAGGCTTGCTGAGGAAATGTGCCTCTTTTTAGGGAAACCCTTCACACAACACAGCCTACCTCGTGCTGGTCTGCTTGGGAGCTGCTGTGGTTAAGAACCTGGGAGTCTCACTTAGGACCAGGAGGTCTCAGGGCTTCCAGCTCTCTGTTGGTGAGTCTGCAGACTTGGGCTTAACTTCCCAGGACCACAGGATAGCTGGGCTGAGAGTGAAAGAAAAGTTTTCACAGTCTTCCAGTGGAGTGTGTTGCTTGGTGAATCTCAATTTGAAAGTCTGTGCATGAGAAAAGCATTTTCATTAAAATAAATAAAAATAATTGTATTAATCCTTCTGCCTTGAACTTAGTGTTTATAAAAAAACTGGAAAAATAATGAAGTTAATGCCAGGGCTAGGAGTACAGTGTCAGATTTTCACCTTTGGATGCCCATTTTCTAAGCATTCTGAACAGTCCTGTCAAAAGCACTCAAGTGATTATATTTAATTTGTTTAATTCCTTTCCTCCTCAGACTTCAGCTCTTACACATTTGGAGAAGTTTTGAGCTTTTCCAGCAGAAGATCAGACATATTTTAGGGTTCATAAAAATATTACTTAAAAAAAATTACCTGTTTACTTTTGACAATCCTGTTCATCTAGTTTAAATTTCTGTTCAGATATTTTCCTGTCATTCTTCTTGTTGTCCAATGAAAAGGAAAAATAAGTAGAAAAATGCCTTTAATGTCTGAAAGTGACCAATGTAAATCCTTAATGTCAGTAATGTTCTTAAAAAGCTGAAGACAAGAATTCTGTTAATGAAAATTGCATGAACTTAAAAACAGCAGACCATCATTGTCACGATGACTGATACACAGTTGTCTCTGTTATGGGGCTATAAGGAAAGTTTTTAATCATAGTTTTTTTCCTCATCTAAGTGGGCCTTGAATTTATTTCCCTGAGCCCTCCCGGGACAGTTTCAGGTGATCTAAAAATGCCGAGTTTTGTCTAGTTTTACTGTGAAATCTGGGATTTTCAACACTTGAAAAGCTGACATATTCCTATGGGTGGAAGTAGAGGTTCAGCTGCATTTCAGCAGTTTTGGCCCAAATAATCCTTGTGTCTTAGCTGGAGTATTTGCTTTCATGTCAAGAACCATGCTGCTGCCACTCAAACCTTTCAGGGCTTTGGTTTTTTGAGCTGAGAGACTTTTATGCATTTTACTCTTATTGGACTAGTTTAGTTTCTGAGTTTTGCATATGTGCATTTGTAAAGAAATCAAATATTAC
The DNA here is from genome assembly GCA_013399225.1 of Rhipidura dahli. Classification (NCBI taxonomy): domain Eukaryota; kingdom Metazoa; phylum Chordata; class Aves; order Passeriformes; family Rhipiduridae; genus Rhipidura; species Rhipidura dahli. The sequence goes on along the minus strand of VXAC01006820.1, from coordinate 504,962 downwards.
AGCTGGAAACTGTGAGATCAGCCTTGTCACTGCTCCGGCCTCCCATTTACCGTGAAAACAAACACAGTTCTCTTCTCATGCCTGCCAGCAGGAAGGGGGTGGGGAGGCAGGCAGAAAGGCAGAGGAAAGTTTTTTCTTCAAAAAAGAAGAAGGTCAACTATTTTGGGAAACTAAAAGCTCTCAGCAATTAGAAGAATTCTTTTCTCTGCTCTGTGATTAGAGAAGTCTGCAGGCAAGCAGTAATTGCTGCAAACAGTAGAGCCTTGCAGATGGACAAGAGGTAAACGCATCCCTTTGCCTTTGCAGAAACATGTCTTTGCAGAGAATGAAGTGAATAATGCATATTTTGCTGTGCCAACAGTTGAATTATAACACAGAGTCTATAAATCTCTATGCTGGCTAAATCAGTTCTTCAGGTACAGTCAGTCAGCTGATGTGCTGAAGGCAAGGACTGCGTGACTGATTTCTACCCCCTGCTTCTGACATCTCTGTGGGACTCACTGTGTTTCTTAAGGCTGTATCCACCTAAGATAGGGAAAGAAACAGACCTTGGGGAAATTCTTACCTACAAGATGCAAAACAATGAAAAAATTTAATTCAAAACTTAAAAAAATTAAATTGTAAAGCTAAGGTGTGCTGTGATTGCCTGAAGAAACTGCAGAATAACTTTTTTTGTGTGGCTTTGTTTTGGAGCTAGCCCCACATGTCTTACCATGAATTCAGTGTCTCTGCACTCTTCTGGCAAGCAGACCCTCAAAGGAGTCTATACAGATAATTGCAGACATGTTCCTCATTACTCTCTTGAATGTGTTTGTGAGTGTCCTTAATTTCTTTAGGTTTCACGTCATTCCAATCAATAGTTAGAAAACTAGTACAGGGTAGAATCTAAAAAGCATGTTTTTAAAATGACCTATTAAGTCATCTGGTCTTCTGTTTTGCTAGTTTTCATGCAATGAAAACTCCTTCACATTTTTAAAGACATTTTCCCAAAGCCTGATACTTTTTGTTCAATAACTTTTTTCTCTATGCATGTATTTCTTTCCTCTGCCTACAGCTGCAATTTGCTCCCTTCATTCTTGGTGTTGCATTGCAAATGCTATCAGACTGCTGTTTACAGCCCTTTCTCGGAGAGCTCTTAGATGTGCTATAAATGTGTTTATACAGAAAATTAAAGTAGTAATCTATTACAAAGCATTCCTTGGCTCAGAAGCTTCCCTAGTTTTCATCATATGGTTCTGGAAATCTGATGCTCAGCTGGCTGTAGTGTTCCATGTAGGATCATATGGGAGCTGTATTAACTGTTAAAATGTCCAGTCTGTGCTCTCTCCAGAGGCATCTGTGCATTCAGCACAGAGCTGTATTGATCTTTGCAGCTGTGTTGCAAGCTGTTGGTTATTGGCTGTCTGCAATCCCTCCTAGGTGTCCTTTGTTCTTCATTCCTTGGGTTTATCATCTGAGTCTGGACATACATGAGGACATTCTCCAGATGGAGTCAACCTTTGTTCAGTCTTCTAGTGGCTGTGCCTCGTTTTTGTTCAGCAGTATCTGTGGAAAGCATGTTTCCACTTGCCCACATCCTTTAGGAAGAGCTATAACAGAGAAAGAATTTGGCTCTCCTCTCCATACTTGCAGTGAGGGTTTAGCAGAATACCTAGTAAAGAGATTCAGATCATGTTGCTCCAAGTACCTTGCTGCTGGTTGCCAGAACTGGGAGCCTCAATGTGGGCATATCCTGGAAGGCTCAGAGTCCACAACACTAGGAGGGAGCTCATAGCCTTTGTCTTCACTGGCGCTCCTCCTGCAGCATTCATGATTTTCTCATCAGCTGGAGTAAATATTTCCTTTCTCCTTCTTGAAGATAAAATAATTCCTACTCAGAATGTACTCTAATTGAGCTTTGTGCTGTCCTCTCCCTTTCTCTGCAATACCATGCCTGTTCACTGGCTTTACGGGCAGCTGCTGCTGTATTTGGAGAGGAACACAGTGAGGAAAGGCCAGAAAGAATCCTGAGAGAAAGATCCTTTCCTAGTGGTGGGTGTGCACAGCCTTCTTAGGCCATATCTGTAGTAGCCTTTTCTTCCCCAATTCCCATTGTTATAACCATCATTTCTGTTTCAGACGTGGTGTTAAGAGAAAAATTTCTTTCACTACTGATTTTATTATAATATTTCCAACCTTTACAGACCAAGCTGAGATAATATTTGCAGCATCAATGTGTTAAAAGTTATTTTTATGCTTTATTGCTTTCATTAATTATTTAAACATATATAGTATTTAAAATTATATTTTATTTTTATTAAACATTCACGTCTTCTGTAGCATTTTGTTGCCAATAGTAACATAGAATGGAAAGGGAAAAAGAATTTTTTGAGAGATTTGGTGTGTCCATCTTCTGAGATGGCTGTTTCATTTCTGTCAGGTCTCCTTGAGATCACATACCCCCATTGCAGGGTTAGAATACTTTGAATGCTACTGGGATAGAAAGAGGAGGGGGAGATTTTGGCCAACAATCAGAGAGTTGCCTCAAGTCTTTCATCTGACAATGCTCGTGCCTCTCCCATGCTAATCAAGATTATTAGATTATCTAGGAAGACAATTAATGAGGCTGATACTAGCCACAAAATTTTCTGTCACATGTTGAGATTACTGTGAATTTGTCAATTCCTCCATAATGAGTTTAAATTGCCAGTTCTTTGGGATGCATAATTATTCTGCTTTGACATAATTCTCTTATTTTTTGGGTGTCTTTCTGATGGAACTGGTACTTTCTGTATCTAGAAATACTAGTGGGAAGACTACTGCACTGGAGTACTAGGAGTACTACTGGAAGGTCTTGTAGAAGATCTAGCCAGAGGTTTAAAAATGGCTATTACTATAACCCAAAACATTTATTCTTTTGTTGCTCATCCTCTCTTCTCAGATGTCATCCCATGAATGCAGTATGACACATCAAAAAAACCCAGTGAAGCTGTCCAACAAATATTTGTTCACAGTAGGTGCATGATTCATGAGGTGATGTTCTGCCAGCATACGGGCATGTTTTTTTTTTTTTTCCTGTTTATTATTAACTACTTGGAATCTTACAAACTTCTCTAATATTACACTTCTGCAGTGTTTATTTTGGAGAATACAGATTTTCCTTTATTTCAGATGCTACAAACAATGTAATGTCATGAATCACTATGCCATAGGGACCGGTATAGTTAATGTTTTAATAGAAGTCACTGGCATCCATAAGTTTTTTTCTCACCAATGGGTGGAGATTTAGTGTGGGTTTTCTTACCATGGTCTAGGAAGGTTCATGGTGTAAGTCTAAGCCCAGTCCTAAGTGGAGTTCCAATTAGTAAGGGTAAAATGCATTTCACCTACACTTAAAGGTCTAAATTTGACTTCAGGGGCCCATGAGTCATTTTCTTTTTTAGCTTTCTTTTTTCATTAATAAAAAAAGCCTGTGTTCAGGGAGTGATTCATCTGAACCATGTAAACGACCTAAAATTAGGATGAGATAATTCATCTCTGGTAGCCCCTAATTTTTTTCTGATGAAGAGGGTGCAAGAATCCTAAATGAGATTTAGAGGTTATACCCAGCTTTTTCATAGGTAAAAGCAGATGGGATAAATCTTGCCAAACAAAGACAGCTGTAGCATTCAAACAAATATCAACTCCACTGAAATACCTTCTACTACTCTGACATGGAGTGAGACTTAAAGTCAAATGACCTGACATACCACTGACATGCTTTTTAGCACATATTTCTGAGGCATGTAGAAAGATTTAATTAAAGTTATGGCCCTGAAAGAAAAAGAAGTACAAGCACAACTGTGCCTTGTAACTCACTGACTAGTTGCACAAAATCACTGTGATTGATTTGGGATGTAGAATAATGTAGGGCCACAATAGTTCTTGTATTGCTACTTTCTGAATGTGCAGAAGCTTCAGTTTAGAAGAAATTTTAGGGAAAATCTTGTTTTCGAAAACAAGCCTGAAACTTCACCAGGGAATGAGAGGTTGCTGTGCTTTGTCCTTATGAAAATCCTTACAATGAACCTTAATTGATGGTGCTGAGAAACTGAATAGAGCAAACTTCTATTTTCACTACTTTCACTACGATTCTTTCCACCAGTCACCCAGGTTTCTGAAATCCATTCTCTTTTTTGGCTGTAAGAAAAATAGTCTGTGTTTTCTGAAATTGAAATTAGACCTTATGAACCTGTTCTAATCATGTTTTGATGATTAGGTACTGAAATAAATTATCTTCCTTCAGTAACAATTTTACAAATGTCCAGGATCCTGTCTCTCCATGACTGCTGCTGAAGTCAATGGTACCAGTCAGAAAGTGATTTCTTGCAAAGGGTTTATTTCAGAACATTATTTTTCACTAGGGTTTATAAGGTCATAATTTGCTTTCTAACTCATTTGAACTTCTAAGTTGGTTAATTTCTGTTTTCCATAGTAGTATTTAAAATAAACAAATGGTCTAATTCTCTTCTCACTTCAGATCAATGCTGACATGATTTCTGTTTGGTAGTAGTGTCGATGCCACTAGGCCCAGGTACACCATCATAGGCCTTGTTCAAATTCCGACAAATTCAAGCATACCAGGCAAGATTTTAAGTATTAGCTAACATTATAACTCTTGCAACTAATCAACAATTTGTTCAAAATATGCTCCAGAACTTGTATTTAGGACTTGAAAAATTTGTTGGTGTTTTACATCACAGTAACTGTGGTTTTGTGTTTTCTTTTGCTTGGCAAAGACAACAAAATCCTTAGCAAAATGCTGTTTTATGTAGATTCACAGGCAATTGGCACTATTTTGCAAAGCATGTGCAGCATAATGAGTCATTAAGATTTCAAAGTTTAATGCACTGGAGGGAGAAAAGAAACCAAATTATATAAGACCTTGGAGCAATAAATATTTTGCTTATGGTATGACATTCAGTGACTGTAAGTTACAAATCAGGATTTCTATTCTTTGCTTATGCAGCTGCTGCTTTTACATGTTTCATTCACAATGTTTTTTCATGAAGCAGCAAGCTGGCACTTGCCATGCTTTCTGTTAATTTTTCTCAGAGCTCTAGATTGGAGCGCCACAGCCTATGAACTGTATTTGAATCTGTGAGCTACGTTTGATTTCTGCAGGCACAGGTCCAAAATCAGTATAGCTTCGTGTTGTTTTGATCTGAAAAAAATGCAAAGCATTTTTAAAAGAGGTTGGTACCATTAGCCCTATTTTACAGATATAAAAACTGAAGCAGGACTTGTATAGCCTTGTGACCTACAGTCAGTTGAACAGTATTGCCTGGTTTTCACTGGGAACTCATGAAAACAGGACTCATGAGGTTTTTGAAGTGGTTGTGGGATTTGAGGTCTGAGTCATGATAGGCAGTTGTGTTTTGTTCAATTTCTAAGGTATTTCTTATAACTAGATCTTAAACCTGACTAGCACTTGACTGCTGTTGCTGGTTGGCTTGGGAAGATGGTCAATGTTTCTGTGCCTCAAAGTGGTATAAATTAATCAATGTTAGCTTCACTGTAAGAATTAAATAATATTTGGAGTTATTAAAGTGAAAAGAACCTTGATTATAATTTATCCATCCATGTTTAATATTACTAACTTCAAGTGTTCTTTTATACTAAAAAGAAGGGTAATTTTCCTCCACATATATGACTTGAGACTTGTTAGTCCACAAATAATTAGAGCAGAAGTACTTGTGATCTTTGGCTAACTGAGAACTGAAGACTGAATTTTTAAAAACAAACTGTGCCTGATAACTTTCATTCCCTTATTTCTAGAATTCATCATTTCAGCTTGAGGAAACTAGAATGGACAAATAAACAAAATCCCCAAAATTTAAGGTAAAAACAATTGAAGAAAAAATTCTTTGTAAATGTAACATAATTATTTGAAAACTAATTGTGTCTGATAGAATAATAGGAATTTCTGTTGCTGTTTTAGATATAAGCTTTATATTCTTCAATTTTCATTTCCTTTATTTCAAGATACATGATGAAATGTGCTGAGATTTACATGTGCATATTTTATCTGTCAATCTAATTGTGCCTTGAAGGTTTCTATCTATACATTTTCCTAGTACCTTACAAATCCTTCTTTAAAATTAAGTTCATTTTGCCCATATATCCTGACTCCAAGTGTCTGTGTTGAAGTCTGTTGAAAGAAATGGGAATCTTTTCACGGACTGTCATGGATCAAACCTCCCAAAGACACTTTGGTGTAAATTTTGTATTTACTTAGACACAATGATATGAATATATTTTCATTTTCTTAAAGAATTACATGTTGGTTAAGTATACTAGCAACTACACTGCAAACAGTCATAAGCAAGCACATGTTGACAGTGTTTTGAGTTCAAGCCTCCATTTTGAGGAGATATTTGGTACAGGCATTTTACACTAATTCTGACTATTACTGTAATTTTATTTGCGTTTATTTCTTCTATTTAAATTTAACCAAGGAAGTAGATTTTTATTATTTACCTGCTGAAATATATTGACTAGTATTTATACATTCATGTACTGGCATAAAACCCCCAATGAATATGGATTGAAAGAGCTGCCCTGCATTATTTCCTCTTTATGCACTCTAATTTAGATCCCTTAAATACTTACATGCTCTTATCGATGTGCCTGATTGATTTTAATGATATAAAAGTGACAGAGTGGCTGCAAATGAAATTCCTCACTCAGAAATTCACCCAATAATTATTTCTGTGAAAAATTGGAAAATTTTCCTGAAAAGTGCCTCAAATGATTTCATCAGGACTAAATACATTTCTGGGAGAAAGATTGCTCCGAAATGTAGGTCTTTACTCTCAAAATCAAGTCAGAAAAGCCATTCTATCAATACTCCATTTTGGTGAATATATTTTGATTGTAAACCCAGTGTTTCTTTCGCATTTGCCAAAGAAATGAGGTTTTTCCAAATGATAAGGAAGGAAAACCAGCTTGTTTTAGAGGTAGGGGAGGGGCAAAACTATGTTTCCTCCTCTATTTTTCTTTTTGTCTAGCAAAAGCCAGTGAAAGGGCTTAAGGAAGAGAAGAGACTCCTTAAGAAATAAGCAGAGATCTTTAGGAGGGAGGGAGGGAGAAGAGATTGAGGGAAAGCACAAAGTGCTGCCATCAGAGGGGGCCAAGACAGCTGAATCAGGGTGATACAGACTTTTCATTATCAGAAACAATTGCTCCAGCAAGAACAGCATGGGACTTCATGAAATGTTTTTGAACTCAGATTCCTGATAGGAGCACATTACATAACTTGTGCTTTGTGAGTGCTGGCAACCGGCAACCTACAGAAAGACGCAGCCAGAAGCAATGTGCTCAGCTGCTTGCTTTTTTAAAAAAAATTACCTATATCTGGGCCAAGAATTGAACAGACAAGCCTATCTTTACCCTTCTCCCTGCCTCCTTCATCAACAGAAGCCTGGTTTTCATCACAGATTAATAAACGAAACCTTCTATCATTTTGCAGTGCTTCCCACAGCCTTTTGCTAGCAGTTAACAATGCTTCAAGTCAACATTGCCATAGTGCTTGAAATGTCTTTGCATGTTTGTTCACTTGAAAGAGTTGTGGTGATGGGATTAGAGAAAGGCTTTTAATCCGTCAGTGCGTACAACCTCTAAAACATTGGGACAGTTTTGATTGCGTTTGGTTTGACAAAAATCTGTTAGAGAACTGCCTTGCTTTTTGTCTTTTATAATAGCAATAGTTTTTTTAAAAAAGAACCCGTGTTATATATTCAACTGTCTCCTGAAGTGATTATTTGTATCATTTGCTGTTAAGGAAATATGTCTAAGTGCTGAGGAATTCTAATTAAGCAGGCTCAGCTGGAACAAATAACCGTAGGATTTCACAATACTGGTCTGAAATTATTGGCAGGCCCAGAAGCCAGGGAAATTCTTGAATTTTGGGGTTTTACCATGGTGAACATAGCCACTAAATCTTATTTATTTGTTTTCAAATCGATGGGTTTGTAGACTATGTGATTTCACAATTACTGTCAGTGGTTGTTCCTCTTTCTTACTTTCTCTTCCATCTTCCCTTAAAAAGATGCATTTTTAGCCAAGCAAGCAGAAGCTCTTCCACATTTCTAAGAGAAGTGTTTATGGGACTAAACACCATAGAATTTCCTTGGGTTCGGATGGGTTATTTATGAGAAAAAAATTTGGTTATTTTCCTTGGAGGTAGGGGCAATTCTGCTGAACCCTTGAGGGGAACCGCACTGTAGGTATTTACTGAATCTGTGAAAATTTAACAGTAAAATCACCTATTAAGTTCTGCTGTAATACATCATTTTCTGTGCAGTATGCTCACCAAAACACAAGTTAAAACTTTTCTGTGTTGTGTAACTCTAATTCTGTGTTTATATGGTAAACACTTGTCTGTTTTGCTTTCTAAGGGCCATCATTCCCTGCCCGCCTAATCTACTGTTGCTAACAAAAATGACAGTAGCAAACCAGGGAGGAACAACCTTCTCTGGCCCTTTGTTTTCACTCTGCCGGGTGAACACATTTTTTTTTCCCCTTTGCCTTTCCTCTTTTCTCCTTTTCAGAGAAAGGAAACCATTTGTGTGTTGCACTAAGGAAAAGTGATTGAAAAGTGGAAGCCCATACTTTTCTCTTCAGCGAGCGGAGATCTGTTTTCAGTCTGATGTTTGGTGAAAGGAAGCTTCAGAGCTGCCGGCCAGCTGCCAGGAATGTCTGATTTCCTTTCCACCCACTCCTATGATCCTCCCTTTTGGCAGTGATTACCGATGACCACAGCTGTCATGCTAGGTCATGGTAAGCTGTCAAGCAAGGTAGTACATGAGATATATGAGGCCCAGTCCTTGATCTGAAGAGCAAGATCTTAAATTGAATCTGGTATCAGCCAGCATGCGAACGTACCACGGCAAGAAGTGCTGGGCTGGTGTCGGCTTGTTGTTCCAGTTCCTTGAGGAGGTGGGCAAGCCACAGGTGCTTTTCTAACCTTTACACAGCTCGTGAGATCCTGAAGCATGAGGAGGAGTCGTAATTTAGTCAGAACAGACGATTGTCAAGAATGGGCAAGTCCTTGTAGCCAGCTGAAATGACAAATAGCACTTTGCGTGGCTCTCACCCAGTAAGTTTGTAACACTACAGGCCAAGCTCTGTAATCGGTGATCAGAACAACAGCACTCAGGTGGTTGTGCTGCGTGCACCACTCTGTGGGTGACCAGCTGTTGACACCATGGATGTGACTGAAAATCACCACACAACTGCAGACTTCAGGAAACGATGGGTACTTTTGTCAGGGACATAACTTCTATAAATAGGACTTGCACTCTAGGTAAGGCAGTATTTTGTTAAGCTTCACGTGGTCAGTGCCAAGTGCATAAATATCTTCTGAAGATGCAGTATTTTACTCCATTTTATGCTATTATGCTGGCTTCAGAACTCACTCCTTGCTGTAGCATCTGTTTTTCTAACAGCATATTAAATAACGTGACTAAAATCCATTAGGTGTTTGCTCTGTATGCCTTCCTTCAGAGGGGGAGGCATTTGTGATGAAGTGTTTGTTTTTAAAACATAAAAGAAAAGGTTGCTTTCTGTTTCCCAGAGAAAAAAAGGTCAACACTGGAGGGACAGAAGGTCATAAACGCTGTGATTGTCCATTGTTTTTGTGGGAGTTTATTGCCACTTCAGGCTGGCACACTGGGGAACTTGCCTTCAAAATAGCCTCAGGGTGTGTGGATGTAGGTGATGCTGACTTCCTTTGGTTCTCATTTAAGAAGACAGGGTCTGATACCTGTGGTCTTGCTCCAGTTGGAGGACGATCACCTTAGCAAATTCCATGTGAACTTCATTTGGTATGATTTGCTTCAGAACAGCAAACATAACTTTGGTCATTTTGTTCTCAAAAAACACCTATGGCCTTCTAAAAAATCTTACTTAAAATTAAATTTGACTTTATTAAGCTCTTACACAAAGTTGGTAGAAAATTCCAGGAACCCCCTGGACAAGAGCCAGTTTCTTTACTGATTTCTCCTGGCCAAACAAGGCAGCTAATGACTACTTTCACAAGGCTGGGGAATCCACAGCTACAGCTAAGAGGGGTAAAAAAAATGTCATAAATAAACAAGTCTGTCCACAAACCCTTCCTCAGGAAACCAGCATGGGAAGCACAGACATTCAGAATGACAATCCAGCATGTTTTGCCAAAGAGAGACTTTCCAAAACAGCTGTAGAAATGGTTGCAGTTTCCTTGAACGTCCATTTTAATAGCATTATAGCCTCAACCATTTACATGTTAATCTGATTGTTTTCTTGCTGTCAGCTGTATTTATTGCCATTATATAAAGCTGTTAACCTTCATAAGTAACCCTTGAGAGGTAGTGACAGACTTGAGCAAATGCTGCTGTCCGTGCACACCCAGTTACCTTGCAGCCTCTGTTCATTCAGGTACAGTCAGCTTTGAGGCTGTGACAGAAGCTGTTGTTCGGTCTCCCTGTGGGATACCTCGTTTGTTCAGAAAGCTTTTCATAGCTGCCCCATGTCTGGAGCACTCAGGAGTGAATATGCTTCCTCTCTTTGAATAATGGTTGAATTCCCCCTGGAAGAGGAGGTATTTAAATAACCATGTTGCCATGTAGAGTATCTCATGATTTCAATCCTCAGAGTCCCCAAGCTATCTGAGCACATATTTATAATCAGCTTGGTGAATGCTCTCTCTGGCTATTTATCAGCTGTGAGCCTGTGTTTCTATTTCACAAGTGCAACTCTATAACTTAAGAATATGGTATGTCCTGTCATTANTTTTTTTTTTTTGTCTCCAAGAACAGAAAGTTCCCAGCATAGGACAAACCTCCTTTGTGTGATAAATACATATATACTTTCCTCTCTTTGCTTTGCTGACTTGGAGTGTGAAACATAGTTGCTGAGACGCAAAAGGATTTCTGTGTCTGGCCCTCACTGCCATGTTAGAGGGTCTAGCTCTAAATATATTTGCAACTGGCAGGACCTATGTCCATACTGTTGAACTCTCCTACTCTCAAAAACCCCAAACTGACTTTTAGAAGCAGTCTCTGGCCTATACTAACTAACTTCTGAGCTGTGACTAGCAATTTTATGCAACCTGGCGCTCTCCCAAATGCTAGCTGACCCACACTGCAGCTGTGTCAGGGCTGCTCCACCACTTTGATGGGAAGTACATCTGACACTGCTTAATCTACAAGGCTATGTACAGTTCTTAACCATAAACACGCTCCTGTGTACTGGGTAAAGGCTAGATTCAAGCCCCTTAAGTGAGGCTCAGATGCCTAAATTTCAGTTCAGGTTGAAAGTTTGCAAGGCTATCTCCAATCATCACAGCTTCTGAAAGCCCAGAGACAATTTTGAATAGTGAATAGTACTTAAAGTAATTAAGTACTCAGAAGTAATACCATTTTGGCAAGGCTGAATGTCCTGGTATGGTGAAAGCACCATCAGAAGTCACAAAATGGGTTTCCCTGATTTGACATCTCCTGAAGGGTTGGGTTTGGTAGTTCTGATCATGGTGACAGAGGTGATTCGAGCACAGAAATGTGCTTCCATTTTGGAAGGGTGAAGCACTGAGCTGTGTGTCAGAGCTGCCACCCAAGTGTTCAGAGCTGTCTTTCACCTCAGAAAAGAACAAGTGAGGCTTACCTGGAAGTACTCTGGGGTTTTCTGCTAGGTGAGGTATATATGGATTTGGGATCCTGAGGGTGCTGTAGGTGTAAGGTTCTGATTGCCTGTTTCCTTCAGAGGTCTTCTGTCCTCTGTGCCATAGCTTAAGGTGAATGGTGATATTAACACTGGTTTCTTGGAAGAAAGAAGCGAGCTTGATCTAGCCATCCTCGCTGAAAGGGATGTGTGAAGGCCCTGAACACAGAAAGGGTTAATGGGTATTTCCTGGGATGAGCAGTGAGTTTAAAGGAGATCTGTGGCACAGAGAAGTGATGATGTCCTGACACATTTCTCCATTTAGTGTTTCCTTCAGCAGCCTGACCAGCTGAGGCAGCCCCTGGCTGCTGGGAGTCCCATCTCCACTGCACCTGTGTGATCACACAGGAGTTTCCACCTGGGCTGAGACTTGCCAGCCTGCTCTGGGAGCTGGGCCCCTGCAGCAGAAGTGAGCATAACATCACCATTTGAGTCCCACTGAAATGCAGGCACTTCAGCATTGACCCAGGGAAACTGAAGGCAGGTGTCTGGTGTCCTCAGTAGTGTCTGCACCAGGAGGCTGTATGCTCCAGGGTACAGCATGTTGCTGTAAATAAAAAGTGGTGCTTTGAAGTGACGATGTTTTTGTCTGTCTCAGTTGAACCTGTGCTAGCAAACAAGGAAATTCCAGAAAAATGCTGCAGAGACCTTAATGTTCTCCATCTATTGACCTTGCATGAAAATTACCTACCCCTTGCAGCAAGACTCTGCATTTTACTTATTTTGTCAGCCAGCCTTCCCGTTATAATTGAGCAGTATTTTCATCTCATATTTATTACTGGGTAACATCAAACAACAGCTTCGAGACAGGCTTTGGACTAAGACTTTTCTGGTGGACAAAGCTTATATCCTGTTGTCACCAGTTACTCCACGGAATATCAGAGAATATGGAATACACACTTTTTGAAGTCTGTAAACTGACTTGTGTTAGATAACCAGAAATGAGAATCAATATTCAGTTTTGAAAGTTTAGATTTATGGTTTTAAAACAAATCTTCCCACTTTCAGAAAAATATTTTATGCAGAGGGAGTCTTAATTAAAAATTGTGTTTAAGAACAACAGAAACTGTTGTGAAATGTGGATTGACTGAGAATTTTGTAAGGGCATGCTAAAAGATTAAAGAAAAAAACCAGTGGTTAAAAGTGCATAGAATTCTACTTGCTTGCTATCCAAATAGGAATTTAACTGAAGTTAAATGGATGTAAATTTCTGTTCAGGCCTACTTCAGCTGATTCACATTCTATCCTACCGGGGATAGGACATGAAACAGATTTAAGAGAAAATAATTTAACACTTTGTGAAGAAAAGAATTCCACTAGGGTGAAAGACAGAATTAGAAATGGCTGGATTTCTCATGAAGGAGTCATCAGACATGAAGTTTGATTCTTTGTAAGTGCTGTCAAGAGACCAGGCAGATCTAATCTGTGACAAGCACTGCTGACTCAGGCTGCTGTGGGAAGGCGCTGAAGGACAGCCAGGGAAATCTCTGACCTTCTCTTTGCCACTGACCGTCACTTGGGGTTTTCCTGCCTGGAAAAGTGGCACTGGGTTGGGGTAGCTGGAGAGGAAACAGAGAGCAGAACCATTGACCTCAATCTAAACACAATACAGAAAAAGACAATAAACTCCAGGAGGAAAAACACAGGAGTGATTTACCTAGAAGGAAGTGAGGATATTAAATTCTTTCAAGTAACTTCAGGAAGTGTAATGGAGGATATCTATTGAAAACACACAGAGAAGACATCTGTCTCTAGCCAGGGATTCCTATCACACACAGAAGTGATAGATATCTACCATATAACTAATATTTTACAACTGACTAAACCTGTGAGTACTGTGGGATTACTGCAGAGAGACCTTTGTGCAGTCACTCCTCTTTTTGAAAACATGGAAAGGCCAGATTTTAACAGTGGGCAAATTACAAAGAATAACTTACAGAATCACATGCTGAGTAGAAATTCTTTGATTTTTTTTCCCATTACAGTATTACATTGTGTTGACTCTGGTTTCCATGCACCAGAAGCTTGTATCATATCCTTATCATATCTGTAGGTTCTTAGACACGGAGATCAATTAACCCATGTCAAGGGTAATTCTTACACTCCAACTGCACCAGGCTGACTGACAGCACCTACACGTGGAGAGAACAGAGCACCAGAATTTAGGAATTGTGTCCTGTCAGGTGATGAAGATGAAATAATGGAAAGTATTCTCTTTCTCTCCAGTCTGTTGAGTTTGATATTTTTATAAACCTAGACTAAATTTTCATACATTTTGAACATGAAAAGAATAGAATTTCTGACTCTTATAAGGTACACATTCTCTAAGAAGGCAGGTAGAAAACCATCTTTAGATTAATTTCTTCTATGACAGAGAGATGAAAAGAACCAACTTGTTTCCCCCAACTCCACAAGCTAAACCATAACAGCATAATTCTGTAATTAAAGTGAAAATAAATTTTACTCCTTTGTCTTAGTTGATGTCATACTGCCAGGTAATTGCAATCCTTTCTGTTTGTGTGCCTATGGCATTGTGCTCATGCTCAGCGTTGTGAAAGAAAATCCAGTAAAAATCTACTTTGCAACATTGAAAGTAGTTCTTATTTTGAGACAAATAATGATTTTTGTCAAATCAACAGTTATGACTAAGTGGGCCCAAGTACAAGACAAATGAAGTACAATGGTACGGTTGTAAACCACTTCATTTTTTTCCCGAAGTACCTCAAGAAAAAGTTTCCTCAGAATCTACCATGTAGCATATGAGTAAAGGAAAAACTTACCTGTGACTTATTATGAGTGTGTCACATCATACCATACTTTGGCACATAATTTCTTTATTCCCTATATAAGTGACTGAACATATGGAAATATACCTTATGATATCAGTATTTACTTATGTTAACTGTGTTGAACGATGGCTTGGTGAAAGAAACACTGCTATGTTTAATGCCCTGTTGGCTAACCAAAAATGAAAGTGGAGTTTCACATTTTGCTTATTGCTTGTTCATTGTGTATCATCAAGGCTGCATGATGTGTTTGGACAGCCTAGTTCTCCTTCCCATGATTAAAAGAATCCCTGAGTGCAGGAATACTTCCTGGAAAGAATCAGAATCAGATCAGTAAAGAAGATTTGATTTATGTGAGCTATTGTCTCTCTTATATTGGATGCTTCCAATCTTCTTAATTTGGGAAGATCAGGATATCAAATGCATAGGGATTTTGTAACAAGTGCTTTAGATTCAGGTGCTCTGAGGATTTAATTTCTCTAAGCAGTTTGCTGCCCTTCTGATATCTTTAGGGTTGAGTTAGTCTATTTGTAGGGTCTAATAAGTGGTTAAACCTAACTTTCTGAAAATATGCAGGTCACAAGTGGTAGTAGGAACAATTGAAAAGTCTTTGGAAGGTTCTCTTTGTTAGAGAATATAAAGTTATTTTTCACCTCTGAGTTATCTTGACTCTAAGTCTTCATTTACTCAGCGCCAGCTGGTGGGAATATTTCTGTAATTGCAGACTGACATAATGAATAGGGCTGAGAAATTTCTGAAGCTGCTCCTGTTCTGTTTCAGTTGGGCACTCTAGCAGCATTTGCTTTGTAAGGGAGTCTTCATCAGCTTCTGGCAGACTTAGCCATAGCAGCATGGCAGGCCTGTAGTTATATACTGAGACCAGAGAACCTTTGGAAAAGTCATGCTCCAGCAGGCCATGTTCCCTACGGTAGGAACTGGGAGGATATGGGGAGAATGTTTGGTGGCATAAGAAATGCACAAATCAATGTATGGAAGGAAACTTGGTACACAATCAGTTGGTATTTATTTCCAGTAAGAAATGAGAAAGTAAGGGTACATGCCAAGCCTCCTGGCAGTCTGTTGTGTTTGCCTTACATGCTGTGCAGGTAGAAATATATAATCTTAATATGTAATTTGTGTTTTCAACCTACTCTGTATTTCATTTGAATGAAGAACTGTGTCACAGGCAAATTCTGGAGAAGATAAAACAAGACAAGCAAACGGTAGAAGTAAACCAGGTAGAGGATTTTATCTTATGGGGCTGAGGAGCTACTGCACACACATAGCTGGAGCTGTGGGTTGGGTACTGTGTACATGACCAGTATTTTCTATGGTTTTTTATTCTTAAAACCACTGGCACTGCTGAACAAACTGTGTAGAGTACATTGAACAAACTCTGCAGAGCTTTGTTTTTGGTTGTTGTAATTTTTTTCTTTTAGATAATCTAAAATTAAACACTCAGTGGATTCAGCTACAAAAGCTCAAATAACTGTGCATGTAAAAGAAACCTCCCTGTAAAGTGAGCATCCCCCTGCCACAGAGCATCACTGGCACTTGCTGTGGGGTGTTTGGTCTGCTGACAGACTGGAGCAGGACAGGGAGTACATGGGGACTCATTGGAATACATCTCAAGAGAAACAGCTTATAAAGACTCGCAATAAATAATAAATGCCCAAGGTAATATTCTTTCTAATGAACATTTTAATGGTTTTTTTTCCCCAGTAGGGGACTTTCAGACTTCTTAATAGAGGCACAGAATGAACCCTTTGTGCTTCGGCTGTCTCTCTCCATCACTTTTTGTTTTCTTCTCGCCTGTCCCTTAATTGCTGGCTGCCAGTGCTTCACTCTGCCCCCAGCTGTGAGGGCAAAGTTTACAGTGTCTTCAAAACCTGCTCTTTGTTTTCTTTGGTTGGGGTAAAGCTTGGTGAGGGACAAAACAAAGTTCTTCCCCTGCCCACTGGAATGCTCTGGGCAGCATTCCCGTGCCTCAGCCCTGCTCCCTACACCAAGAATGAGCTGGGAACAGAAGAGCCTGTCTGCAGTACGACACCATCACAGGCTGCCCTGGTCACATGGGGAAATTATCTGGATAAGTTTTTACACTATGAACCGAGGCAAACTTCAGACATTTTCATGTGGAAGCAACGTATCTCCAGTGCCCCCATGCTCTCTGCATAGCTCATCTTTTTCTTTAGATTCTTTCCTAGATGCAGGATTCTTTCTTCCCTGCCCTCCCCCCGCCCCCAATTTTTCTACAGTTTTTATAGGCACCCTTCGTGATGGAAAACAACTTCATGTTCTGCCCTAGTAATTTACCAAACTCCATAATAACAGCAAATATGAATATTAGTTTCCTATCAGAGTGTTTTGTGTCAAAATTCAGTCCTGCTGTGAGATTATGCCTAGCCACCTTTAAATACGTAAGAACTGTATTTTTAACTGGAGTTAGAATATTTCCTAAAGGAACCTACAGTCTGGGATGGAGTCCAGATGTACATTTGAGATGGCTAAAATGGAAAGTCCTGATTTTTTATTAGGCATGCCATTCAGAGTGCAAAATGAAGTGCGAGCAAAGAGAGCATGTTGGCATGGCAACAGCAAGTAAAATTTAATGCAACAGGTTTTGATTCTGACCTGCAAAAGGAACTGTTTGTCCTGAGAGACAGCTTGTAGCCCATAAAAATTTTAGAAGACAGTAACTCATCTTCACTAAAGGCCAGCAACTGGAGAACTGGATACCTCAGAGTTTTTTAGCCAACAAAATGATCTAAATATTCTAATGGTTGTTGTTCTGACGTAGATGTGCAAAAAGGAATTGCTTCAATAATGTGTCTGTTGCTCACATGATAATCACCTGCAGGCAACCTCTTAAGCAGAGGGTCTGTTGTTTTTAATAGGGTATGGAGTATTTGTAAAACTGTAAAACATAATGAGACTAAATGTTTTGTAGAAGAATACACAAAATGTCAATTACCACGATTAAAATTTTGGTTTTGCAAATTCCCATCTCCCAAATCTATGAAGAATCCACAGTTATGTCCCAGCTACGTGTTAAAACTATTTAACCAAAAAGACTGAGAAAGGCAGCAAGTTTGGGAAAGCAAGCTGTTTTCTAGATTAGTTTATTAGGGCTGGAACTAATGGCAGATAGCTTAAACTGCACAACTGATGCCAGGTATTTGATTCTGAAGGATGTGCTCATTTTCCTTTCAAGATTAGCTGCCCTGGATTCCTGAGAGCAGAGCTGGCTGCACAAATCACATTCAAAATGTTTGACTGTCTAATTCCATCTGCAGCCACCTCATCTGTCTCCATGGGAAGAAGCAAATTTACAGGAGCAAAAAAAGGAATGAATTACTTTCCAGTGTTTTGCTTCACGGGAAGAAAGAAGCTACTCAAATCTTAAGAGTAACTTTGATCTTCCAGGATTTGCACCCTCTGGACTAAAGATGCTTGTTGAAGTTTGGCTAAGCATAAGGGATAGCCTTCCAAAATGAAGAAAAGATTCTAGACATGACTCAGGGATCCACCTTGGAGAGGACCCTAGTGGAAGGCAGGTGAGTGGAGGGTAGGCATCTGTGTGCCCTTTCTGAGCTGCGGATCGTTTTATTGTTTCCACTCACTGTTCACAGGTGTCTTCACGGAAAAGTGGGCAAAGGCATCTGTGCTTGCAAACCACATATGGACTGCAGGCAATAAAATCTTCCACTGCCCCTGTTTAGTAAAGCTTCTCTACTCTTCTGACACACCACGGCCTCACTACAGACAGATTGGAGCAGCTCAAGGCAGAATCAAAGCATAGCAGCCTCCTTGGCTCATGGCACTGTGACTCGTTGTTGGTCACGGCTTGTATGACCTTTTCACAGCATGAATCCTTTCTGTGGTGGACAAACATTATTATAAACCACATATATTATAAACCACCCAAGACTTGAGTTCAGTGCATTTCTGATGCTGTGACCACTGGGTGTATTTGGAATCTGCGTCCTAGTTAATACAGGCCTATCCTGACCTACATTAACAGTCCCTTGGTCTATGTATTTAATGCTTTATTTCATTTTAGAAGAAAGATGGTTAGAATGCTCCAGTGTGGCTGAAAGCTTTCAGTAGAAGTACACTTAAAATACGAGTTATTTTTTTCATATCCTCTTGACAGGAGAAACAACATGAGGGGGGCTGCAAGCAGTGAGTTTCAATGTCTTTTCATGAAGCATGGGTCCTGGGACCTGAAGTCCTTTCTAACCCCTCTTTACGTGAGTCTTCCTTTTCTGGTCTTGGAGAACCTTTGGGATTTCCAGCTATTGATGAGGATTTTTTTCCCAGAAGTATACATATGTGAAATTTTGCTATTTAATAACACTACCTAGATAATTTCTCATTGCCTGCTAAAATCAGTGGAAATCCAGTCTCTTGGAAAGTGTTTTGTAGTTCTGGTAATTTTCTGAGAGGTATATTTTTTCTTGTTGCAAGTATTTGGAATATAGCAGGAACCAGTGCTACCTACACTGGAATAAATTTCATCAGTCCCATGTACTATAAATTGCTGCCCACTTGAAATTCATCAGGTAGACAGTTCCCCTGGCTTCATCACAGTGGGATGGATGCACCCCAGGAATTCAGTGGCTTAACAATGCATGATAAAAATACTAAAAAGACAGTATTCTTTCCTTCTATTTAAAGTATACCACACAGCACTTCCTTTGGAGGAACAGAGAAGTAATTATCATCATACCACCATTTCCTCAGTGACTAGATTAACAACACGTTATGGGGGTCCAGAGACAGGGAATTCAGCCTTGTTACCATTTATAGGTTCTCTCTGCATCCTATAATATGCTTTCCCATTAGCTAAAAGTGCCATTTCAGGAAATTGCCTTCAGGCTTGGTTTGATTTGGGGTGGGGTGAGGGAAAAAAGCAATTGCCCTGTTCCACTGTAGTTCTAGACAGTTAGGAAGAAGCAGGTATGCAATTTTTATGGGTTAATTCTTTTCCATTTATTGTTCAGTAGGATGTCATCTTCAAGAACTTCACACAGATCATTGCATCTTAATCTCTTACAGGTAGACAGTAATAGGATAAAAAGAGGGAAGGGATATTAATAAATGATCTAATTACAATTTTCTAGTTTTGCTAGTTGCTAAATTTTATTTGACAAAGACCAGAACAGTAGCTGTATTAATATTGATTAATCATAACTACATGGAAAGATATTTGTCTCTAAACTCCACGACTGGTAATTATTGTCTCTAATCCTCAGAACTGGTAATTGTACTCAGATTATTTTCCTATTTGTGCTGTCACTGCTCCTGACAGGACAACTCATTCTGGTCTGGAATGGAGCAACTGACAGTCCAATTGGCGATGTGTAACAGGAATATTTCTTAAAAACCTCCGTAGTTTTGATTTGTGGTTTGAGATGTTTATGTCTCCCTATCCATATTTATTGAATTTTAAAATTCATACATGTTCAACAAAACAGTCCTGCAGATGAATGTGTTTGGTGTCAATTCCAGTCTCACTCACAATTAGTCCTTTTTCTTTTTTTTTTCATTTTTTCATTTTTTTTCCCATGTTACTGCAAATTCATTAAGAATGTGATATACTTTTAAAGAAAGTATTTTTAATCCTTAATGAATGAGATTATTAGGTGATAGAAATCTAGCTGCTGAAACTCTGGATAAATTTGTAAGTAGAGAACTCTATAATTATCTAATTCCTTGCAGAGATTTCATAAAGTGGCACCAGAAGTGAATGGCCAGAAAGGGCCTCATGCACTGTGTATGAAAGCCAGTTTTTTTTTTTTTTTACTTGAGCTATTTAATATAAATCTGGAATAACTCAATTTTAAATTAGATTATTCAAAAGAAAATCTTTCCCTAAAAAACTTATGAAATTCTATTTTCCATTTTTTTAAGCATAATTTCAAATGTGAAGATGCTTTTCCAGTAACGTTTTGCTCAAAATCATCTGTGAACAGCAAACTTCAGTAAATATTCTTGAGCAAATACAATAGATCCTGTAAATACTGATCTACAAATTGATTTATATTCTCATGTGACTCATTAAAACAATTAATTTTTATGGTTTTTTTTCCCCTCTTATTAATGCAGAAATCCCCCACACCAGACATAGAATGACTATTCTATGTCTAGGTAACCATGGTTAGGATTAGTGAGGATTTTGTTTTAATTATTATGTTTGGAGTTGAAGCAAGACTTGTTTCTGTATATTACGTGTTTGTATTTTTTTTTTGTTTTTTGTTTTTATTTTTTTTCCATAAAATCTAATCATTCAACCTCTCTATTTTCAAGGGTAATTCTATCAGATTTTTACATCTGAATGCCTCCTGGTCTTCCTTGTGACTTGTCATCAGATAAAAAGTAGATCATCTATTTTACTAGTAGATCTGATCAGGGATGTTGTGCCACTTCATTTTTAACTCAATTTTAATCTGACAGATGTGTAATTAGATAGCCTATATCATCTGACCGATGCACAAAACTTATTCCTCCAAAGAGACCATGTGTCTTCTGCCCCTTTTCTGTCTCATTTATGCATGTGTACAGATAGGGCTGGCTATTCAAAAGGTATTAATATGAAAATGATGACAATTTATTTTATAATCAGAACAGGGCATGACTGGAGCAAATCAAGTATGCTCCAAAGACTGCGTGCCAGACCTCCTTGTCAAGAGCAGGTGGCTGAAGAGTCAACAATATGACATAAGAGCTTTGAGTGTGATCCGAATGAGCATAACTGATTCACTACCACATGGTATCCATATACTTTGTGGGGGCCTTTATTCCACATTGAGGCATGGAGACATAAATCAGCACACGGGGATGTTTCTACTATGCTGATCAGTGAGATGCACCATTCATATGAGATGCGTGGTTTTATGCCTACTCAAGAACTCTTACAGATGCTGCTGCCCCCATAAGAGTGGATATTTGAAGAATATGTTTTGCTGAGAAGGAATTCAAAAGTCCTTTTGATTTTTGCATAAAATTAATTTGCCTGATATTCCACGCCAATATTTGATTGTCAGTTCATACTCAGTGAGAAAATCACCAAAATCCCTCTGAAAAAATTAAAAATGTTCTAAACATTCCTAAGCAAATACAGCACAGCATGGACAGGGGCAATACCTAACAATTTGTTAAATTATGACAAAATAAACTACCTTCTTGCTCTGGTGAGGTAACAGGTCCACAGGTCCACAGAAAAGACTAAAACCCCAGCTCACGTGTTACTTTAGTTTTGGGACTCTTTTGAATGATGCTCTTATCAGAAGGCTAAGGATATGAAGTCTTGTGAGTAAATGCAAAGCTGAATTAAAAGAGAAACTAGATCATAACCTGATTATATTGTTTAAATGAAATATACTGAGGAGTTTCTACAGGGATTTGTTCTCAATTAAATATTGTTAAATATTCTCATGAATTATCTGAATAAAGGAATAATATTCTATGCAGTAAATTTGCATATGACAGGAGATGGGGGTGGTTCTGAACATGTGGAAAGCAGAATTAGAATCCCAAATGATTTTGACAAATTGGAGACATCATCTGAAAAAAATAGGATTAAGTTCAATAGGGACAAATGCAATGTGTTAGGCAGAAATAATCTGCACAGATACAGGATGGGATAACACAATAGACAGCAGTTCTCTGGAAAAGATCTGGGAATGTGAATCAAATTAAACATGAGCTGATGAATTATTAAAAGGTAAGTGACCAGCTAGTATGTATATGAAAACCAGAATGCAGCCTGCAGAAGTAATCTAGGAATTTATGCTGGTAAGGACTCACTTTGGAGTACTGTAGCCAAGGAGAACTTGAAAATTGAAGTTATTAAGCACTCAAAAAAGAAGATGGAAGGGTCAGGGCAATAATTAAGATGTAAAAGAACCACACTGTTATAAGGAAGAAAGGAGTAATATGTCCTTTTTGTTCATGGCAGACATAATAAGAAAGAACAAGCTAAATTACACCAGGGGAGAGTCAGAATAGTTATTAGGAAACCTTTGTAAACAGAAACATAGCTAAGCCTGGAAAGTGAGAACATACATGTGTAACAAGTGACACAAAGATTGATTCTGCCTTGAGGGCAAATATAATGACATTTTAAAATCCTTTCCAGCTCAGCTTCTGTAATTTAGTATCAAGACAGGAATAATTTTTGTACCTTTGCTTATCTCAAATTGCACCTAGTTCCATGAAGAGATTTAGTGAATCACAGGAAGACTCCTAGTCAATGAGAGCTATACTTACTTCTGTACAAGGACTCCATTTGGTGAAGTTATTGGTTAGCATTCATGCTGCGTGAATTTTGTTAAATTTATATTTACTTATACCAGGAAGTATTTTAAGATCACTATTTCAAGTTAGTATGAGTACATTAAAAATAAATTGTAGCTTCTGAAGTGATTTGATCTACTCAGGGAATAAGGGTGAATATTCACTAAAGTTAGTTCTTACTCAACTGCCCATGGAAAGTTTTTGGTAAAGAAAGATGGCTGAATCATGCCAGCTCTATATCTGCTCCTGCTGTTGGCCTGCAGCTCTTTAGCTCATGGCTGGAAAAGACCCACAGGGAGCAGTGTGTTCTGTGCTCTGCTGTGTGCTGTGTCCATGACCTGAACTGCAGCACTGCTCCCTGCAGAATGGGAGGCATGAGCTGTATAAAGCCAGCACACTGACTTCTTGTCACCTGGGCTTTCTCTTTGGTTATTCCTCTTGTGCAATGCAAATGGGGTGATCAAGGAGTGAACTGTATTAATTTCTTTCCTGTATCTATCCAGAGCTCTCTCTCTCTTGATGGGGACTTGATGTTCTGAAGTGTTACTTGAACACTGCTCTCAGTCTGTTGTTTGTTTAGGCTGGTGATTAAATGCTTAAAGGGTGTAGTGTTGGAGAAATACTTGCACTATCCAAAAAAAATATTGGTTTGTGAATATTTAGCGAAGCTTGTGAAATTCTTCATACCTTTCTGCTCCTTGAAGTCTATGGTAACTCTTTTGTATGCTACTTCCTTCCAGCTTTATGTACCACATGGTACCAAATATCTGTAGCAGAGATTGGGAAACCTCCGTTTAGCAGGTCTGGTTTATGGTTAATGCTATAAATAGAGGTGAAACATGTAACTCATTTCAAGAACATTTTCTTCACTGAGATCACAGGATCATTTAAAGCTGTCCAAACACTTAGGGTGAGTGTCCAGGTAGTTGGGATTTTGTTTTTTTTTTCAGGAAATTTGGAAGTGGGACAGCTTACTCACTGTAGATGATTCATATCTTTATATCCTAGTTTGAAGTGGTTCACCACACCGTGGCCACAACTTCAAAAGTGTCAGATGATCATCAGACAACACTCCTGCCTGAAAGACTGATTGATTTCCCAGCTTTCTAGAGTTTTCATAACTTACTAACCTCTGCCCCTAAACCCAAACAATTTAGGTTCAAGAACAAGCATTAGGAGACTGTTTATGAAATAGTGAATATACTAAATTCCCCAACAGAGAAAGCTCTTAAAACCAGAGCTCTGGGGACTGAAGTGCAGAGATACTGCCCTTCTCATGGATTCTTAAAGCACTTTTCCATGTTCCTTTACAAAGGTTTTATCTTTTCCAGTTTTAAATCTTTTTGTCTAGACAGCAGTAAGTAACTTGCATACCTTTCTGTCAAGAATGGTATGGTTAAGTCTTTCAGATAAATTTAGCTGGATATTTAAATACAAAAATAAATGTCTAAAGCTCTACTTATTAGTAGCATCTGTCTTGCACTTGATGTGTACTTCTCAGAAATATTCTAATACCTACAGAGGCTATATTTAAGCAACCTTGCTTCTGCTTTGGTGATCACATGTCATGCACTGCCTATATTGTTGATTTTGTTGCTAAGACCCGCTGTGAGTTCTAGTTTCCAGTGTTTCAGGTTACATGTTTAAACCTGGCCTTCCAACTGTTTCACGCTATCCTGCGTGTCCCCATCTACTAAAGCTGATACTCTGGAGGCCCTCTCTTTCCACACTGGTCCACATTGGCATGAAAAATTGAGTGGAAAGAGGAGTTAGGATTACAGATTTTTTTGTTGATGGTAGTTGTTAATTTTCCATTTTGGAAATGTCACTAAGAGGAAGACTTAGGAAGCATGTACTGGGGGTATGTGGTCAGCAGATAGGCCTCTGTCACCTTCTTCCTTCCTGGAGCATTGCAGCCATTAGGAAAAAAACCCAGAAAATATAAGGAACCTGGCAGACATCAAAGCTGAGAAACCAGGACTAGAGAGAAAAATTTTTACTTTAAAACTCTCCCATAAGCCATTGATTTTACACCTTTCATTAGGACAGATAAGGAAAAAAAATTGATCCTTATGGACACTTATTTGGAGGACTATATTTAGGCTCCCTTGTGCTGCTGGAAGTGAGCTCCCGGTACACCTGTGAGGTTTTAAGTAACTTACATTGTAAAGTGTCAGTGGGACTTGGGCTATCCCAGCTAAGTTCTGTGCATGATGACATATCAGTCACCATGACAGGGGTTCAATTCTGCAAGTAGAAACACATCATGCACTCTGTTGTGGAAATAATTTTTCCATGCCAAAAAACTGTATGTTGCTCTATCAGGCTCAAGTCCATTCCTCTGACTCGCTCCAAATATTTTTTACATGGCTATGGTAGTTTGTGTTTTTTCACTGAAATAACTCTAGACGACGTATAAATGTTTAATGCATTGTAAATTTTTTTGGCAACGTGTTAATACTCCCTTGATTAGAACAGCCACTGTTGTTTGTTTTTATATTTAGAGCAAAGAAATGCAAACATCCTTACCATCAAGACTAGGTGGGGTAGCACTGAAGGTAGGTTGTTTTGAATCTCTGTACTGCTTGTATTCTAAACTTGTGTGTGCCTGTTTTGTCCTCTGATCCAGCAGAAGCTGCTGTTTTTCAGGATGAAATAAAAACTGTTTTCTGAACACATCTTTTGAGGGCATAAAGGGCAGAGGAGAGAAAAAAATCCAAGCTGAACAAATTCATACACAGAGGCTGACTTCACCTTAGAAGAGTTGCTTGGATTTTCATACCCCCCAACGGGTTCATTGATCTACATGCCAAAAAGCTGGTTAGTTTTGCTTAACAGATTCTACATTGTTTAGGAGATTATAGTCTAATTCTCCTTCTGCTGTGACTAGTCAGGGCATGAACTGCAGTCATAATGATAGGCACTCTGTTTCTGGATTTTAGCATGCCAGGCAAGGAAGTCACTTCAAAGTAAAGCTGAAACACGTGAAGAAGTTGTGGGGGAGAGAGCACTAGGAGGAGGAAATTAGGTTGACCCCGGCTTATTAAAGCCTAGTATACACTGGTGAACTGGTGAATTCAGGCACCACTGCAAAGCATAATATAGGATGAAAATTATGTCAGCCTTTATCAATGGAATTGGTGTGAAATAGCATGTGTAAGAAAAATGTAATTTGGAAAAGGGATCCATTTTAATGGGAAAATACTTGGTTGTCAATGGTTGTTGGTGTTATTTGCCTTGGAATTGTGTTCAGGGTCTGTTTTGAGATGAGAGCACAGGGAGGAGCCACACTGCACTTCTTGCTGTGCATGTGTCTAATAAGAGTCCTTGCCTTCAGTGGTTCACAGCTCCCACAGGGGTGGGATAAAGGGGCTTTCTGCTTACAGAGAGCATTGAGGGCAGGAGCTTAACTTCAGGACTTTGAAATATCCTTGAAATTGCTTGGTAAAATGTAGCTCATGGATGTGTAAAGCTCTTCTAGGCATTTTGGTTTAATTTAGGGGGTTTTTTTGTTAATTTCTTCTCTTCTAAGTCTGGCCTGAGATCTTAAAAGATGCTACAGTTTAGAGCATTGTATTTTCACATTTGGCTCTTTCTAATCACTTATCTTAGCATATCTCAATATGTTATTACAGCACAAATAAAGTACAAGTAACCCTTGACTGAGAATTTCTTTATAATAGACAACTCATTTGCTGTATTTTGCCTCTTTGTAGCCAAGCATGACTCCCTTTCCTTTGATATTTTAAATGATTTCCTGAGTTATTTCTGGAACTGGGTTGTTGCTTGTCTAAGAGTAGTGTATTGTGTGCTCTAATGACAATGAGCAGATTAGGCTCGCTGGTACTTGCTTCTACCTCAAATAGATGAGTGTCATTGTGAGGGCTGAGTTTCTGACACAATATTTACAATTATAACCTCAAAAGTTGCTTTCTGAGCATTTGCTTGAATACTCAATTAGGATTCTTTGTTCTGGTTTCAGTCAGTAAATTTGCTCATTAGAGTGTTTTCATGTAACCGCTTTTTGATTGAGACATCAGTGGAAAAGTGACAGGGAAAGGTTAACAAGTTAAACCAAACATTAAACTTTAAAAAATTTCAAATTTTGAGGCATTAGAACTATCCTTGATGTAAAATATTTTAGGTCCTAATTCACCAGTTCATCTTCATTCTGGAAGCACTTCAGTGTGGGGACTAGAGAGATTTTCATTTAGGTGTGTTCCTCTGCCCTGTAGCATCAGCTCAGTGTTATGTTGCTCACCTGGAGATCTACTTCCTCTAACAGATGGAGGCCAAGTTTGTTTTAGAACTTGAATATTAATGTGTTACCACATTTCTTAGAGGAAGTTTGATTTAATCTGAAAGCCTAAATGCTTCTAACTGGATATGCTCACATCCTAGCTGCACACATTCCTGGCAGTGAAGAGAATGTGATGAACTGAAGATTTCTCAGTTTGCATTGTAGAGCCCCTTTCTTCTTCCTCTCCTTCTCTCCCCTGCCCTTTCTTTTTGGATTCAGGGGTCAGAGAGGTTCAATTTGGGTCTTGAATGACAATGCTGGCACTATTTTGGAAAAGAAAATGTTAACTGAGAACCTGAATCCTTTTCTTCTCCTGTTTGGCACAGTGTGTATCCCCACAAGTAAAAGTACATGGATGCAACTGCAGAGCCAAATTACATGGTATCAAAAGCACAGTAGCTTTAAAATTGTAGATCTGTGTGGCAGACTGTTTAATCTGTCACCTGCTATATGTGATACAATAATATTGATATGTTTGAGCAGCCTTTTGGGATTTTATATATCAGAGAGACTGTGTATTTTGAAATTTAATCCTCATGAAATATTTGACAACCTGAATGGGATAATTGACACAGGGACACTAATTAGGGAGTTGTAATTCAGAAGGTTCTGATCATGTACTTTATACTGACATGTATATTGTCCCCCTGGTAACTGTGTTAATGGTGCTTAGACATGTGCATCAGGAAAAGAGAGCATACTCCTGGGAGCTCTGGAAATCAATCTCCTCTGTAATGCCATTTTATAATGCTCTAGAAGGAGCAGATTTACACATTTTTCCATTTATTAAGCTGATCATGTATAAAATATTCTGGCTTTGAAATAGTTTGGCTCAGCTGGTGTTTTCATTCTTAAGAATCTGCAGTGAATAATATCTTCCTCTGAAACTGAGCTAGTTGCCTAAACTGCTTCGCATTTTTCAGTGTTCACTTGAAATCTTGGGTAAATCTATTCTATTCAGCTGAACCGAGTCCTGTTTACCCCATGCAGGAATTATTTCCTCAGCTCCTGAAATGCAAAACCTGTGACAAGAGAGAAAAGGCAGTCTTGTGATAGCACCTCTGACCTAAAGTACAAACTTTCTCCAAATATGATTTCATTCAGGTAGTGAGAGCAAGAGCTGGATTAAGAAACAAAAAGATTGGCCTTAGGCAAGCAGGTGAGCTCAGTTTTTTCTGTTTTCCCCCTGGCTTTGTGATCATACCATGCACATAATCAGACTGTCTGCCTTCCCCAAACAGAACATTCCTTTATGGCATTTCAACAAATCCAAGAGCTCTTGAATTCATCTTAGCAGACTTTTCAAACTTTCTGCATGATCATATGGCTTAAGTCAGGAAATACTTTTAAAGCACTCATTTGCTATATGATAAGTGGATACAGAGACTTGTTAGTTAATACTGCTTATGGTGCAGTGTTCTACCACTGTAGAAAACAGAAAAGCAAAGAACAGGCTAAAATCCAGTTAAAATTGCTGGAGTCTGGCAAAATGTATTCACCAAATCTAAAACCACCTGGGGAATATTGGTCTCACTCTTGAAAAATGTGCAGAGGGATTCTTAACTTTTTCAAAATTAAGAATTTTTTAGGTCTCCTGGTGTGCAGCTTATGCAGAAGCTGGCTCTTTCTGCAGTACAACATGTCCTCTGATGCTCGTGTTTGGACATTGCTCCAGGAATTAGTCAGAGTTCCAGCTATTGTTTCACTAACATCAGTTCCTGCTGCGCTGGGGGTTTCCCCTCTCATCTCTTTCCCAAATGATCAGGCAGACCCAACCCTCTTCTGTTCATAAAATCTGATGGGAGGCCTCAGATTGGGCTAGGGTGGCTACAAGGTACATTCTGGCATTGCATGTGCCCTGCAGAAGCAGTGCTGGTTGTTCATTTTCATGCCTGTCCTGGGGAGCCGAGTGCTTCGAGGTGGCAGTGAGAGAACAGTCATTGCGATACAGCGCGGCCGGCAGCACTCGGTCAGAGATGCTGCTTGGGTGGGAGGGCCTCCTGTAATGAGCATTGTGCAGCTCTCTGTGGCTTCTCTGCAGAATACTCATGCTGTCATTTCAGGAGCTCACTAGGGGGAAAATAAATAAGTGGCAGATAGGCTTAAGAATGTTAAGAATTAGCAATGTACAAAAATCCGTGCAAAGTGCGGGAAAAACCTTCTGCTATTTAAAAAAGTACAGATAGAAAGAGAAGATGGTGTGTCTTGGAAACATGCTACCAAACAGATTGTTCTATGACAGCTCTAAATTCAGACTGGATGGGACTAGGAGGAGCTGAGGATATCAACCTCTTATGTCCTGCAGCACAAGGACATGGAGAATGGAAAAATGAACATGTGATGTAGAGACTAGGCCAGTGTTGTAAATGTGTCTGAGTCACCACAGCCACCTAAGCTGGGACTTGTCATTTGGTCAAATACTGAAGGTTCATAAAACAAGCCTTTCACAAAACTGGACTGTTTATGACAGATGTCACCTGTGCTACACAAAAGCCACTGTGATAGGACTTGCTCTAGTGAGCTTCTCTGATGCAGTTCATCTCATCAAGGCTAATAAGAACACCCATTACTTGTGTTTAGAAGTGTCCTTGACTTACGGCAGTGTCCGCATCTCATATGGTTTCAGTCTTTCTTGCATGTAGATATTTCCAGAAGATTTTTAAAATTGTTTTTAAGCTTTTCATTTCTGTTTCTTGTGGAAATACAAAAGAAATTATGTGTATGGTCTTTTCTCTTAATAGTACTTAAATCACATCTTTTCCATATGTCCTTAACCTTGTGCCTCAGCAGCAGATTGAAATTCAACACATTCACTATTTAATGCTGTCCTCAGAGGTGGGCTAGGAGGTAGAATGAGCAGATGTCCTAGTCAGACTGAAAAGTTCCTTGGTATTTTGCTTCATTTGTGATGCTTCAGCATGAGACTGGCAGATTTCCATTTTAAGTGCCTCTGCTAACATTGTTGGTAAATTCTAACAGTAATAAATATGATTATTCTTCTTGAGTCTTAAAATTTCCACAGGCTTTTTTGATTTTGTGCTGCTTACAGCCCTAGGACCTCTCTCTCAATATAAGAGAGAACAATGCTTTATTAAAACAAGCTGCTATATAAAATGTGTGCTTACTCAGCTGGAAGCTGCTTGGCCCTTTCTGCTGCTGCTCTCAAGTTCCAGAGCTGCAGATGGAGTTGGGTTAATATAACATAACTTTCCCAAGAGCCTGCAACAGGACTTGATGTGTTTTATGCTACATATCCTCATCCTCCAAATCAACCTGAAGACAAATGGGATCTATTTATTTGCTACTTCTCTGAGACAATATATTTGGCTGTCATAGTAGTGTCTGCTTTGAATTTTGAACAAAACTGGCTCCCTAAGGAGCTGGTTTACTAAGACCAGAGAATACCCTATGTGAAAAAAAATCAATGGCACACTTGAGCATGCAACTTGACAATGAAAAAATCATCAGGAAAAACCTGAAAAATCTTCTGAGAGATGGCATGCATGCCCGATCTTTGGTTCAGTGCCTTCTCCCTGTTCTCTAGATATGTGGCATTCACTTACGAGTACAGAATCAGAGAAAATCTGAGAAACAATAGCAACAGTGTGGAAATCAACCCATGTACCCACACTCACTGATTGGTTTCAGAAGATGTGGCAAATTATAGTGATGGAAAAGCTGATTCATACAGTTCTCCCTAGACCAAAAATTTGAGAAACAAAACCATTCTAGTGTATTTAGAATCTGTCCACTGACTACCCCAGGTGCTAACAGACAATATTCTTGACCATATTTTTATCAGGAAAGCAAAATCCAATATTTGAGAATAAAGCTATATGAAAAACAGCACAGTGGAGCAACAAGTAGATCAGTCTTTAACAGAGAGGACTGACAACTCCTATCCCTCCTCTTCATGACTCCTTGAAGACAGGAGCAGTAGTAGATGTGCAACTTATTGACCTGCTGGGTCTGTTCTGTTATTCAGGCTGTGATGCCAACAGTTCCAGTTGTTACTGACCAGGCATCCACCTGGAAATGTGTATGCACCATGCCTCTCGTAACCTGTAAAAGAAGGGAGAACACTGTGAAAATCAGGTTGGGATGCAGCCCTAAGCACCAAAGTCAAAGCTCTTCCACGCTAAAAGTTGGATTCCTACTGCCTTCAATTTTTTTGTTTTGTTTTGTTTTTTTAAATAGGTGTCTTTATTTCTGATGGGCCAGCTTTTTGGTGAGAGGGAATCTGTATCCACAGAGGGACATTGTGATTCAGAACTTTACACAATGAAGTAGAACAGGTAGGTAACTTTTCTCAATGACTCCAGCTAGTATGAAACAGAATACATTGTTGGCATTACCACTTAGGACAAGCCAAAGCCTCTGCAGACATGTATAAAACTTACAGATGAAAATGTACACCTACTGTAGACAGAGCTGTTTGTTGTTGGGTCATTCAACACTCCAAACTCAGTTTTTTCATTATAGCTAAAAGCACCAGTGAGTGAGTCCCCAGCTCCCCATGGCTGTCTGTGTATATGCTGCGTGTCTTTCATGGCAGCTGCTGCAGGACCAACCAAGCAGATACTCCTCAGGGAGACCACAGCCTCCTCCCACCTGCTGTTTACCTCCCCACCCATTCGGCTCCAGGCTCAGGCAGGGGAAGGAAATGGTCTCACACTGCATGTGCCTACGTGACACAGAATGGCCCGTCAGAAATAAATCAAGTGTTTTGCTGGGGATTGAAGCTACCAAGGGCCTCTGGTCAGCTCTGACCAAAGCCACACTGGGTCTTCATGTTCTCCTGTGTGTTCTCCATGGGTAAAGGGAGCAGGTGACAGGACCACCTCAGTGTAGCAGTCTCAATACAAAATGGCATTGAAGCAAGTGAACTTGAGAGAAATAATTTAAAATTCAAAAACTCTAGGAAAAGAGTCCAGGTGGCCTTGTGTCTATGAAAATTTTAGGTTTCATTTGCCTTTCTGTGTGCATGAATATTCATCAGCAGGCTGGTTTTTTTAACCTGCAGTGGTGGAGATAAGGCGATTGTTATTTTATTCTGAATTAATTTCTTTGATAAATTCTCAGACTATTAGAGGTAATGAAAGGTGTCAATAACAGCAGCATCAAGAGTGAAGGAAACCAGTACCATTTGGTAATGTGGGGAGCAGATGTGACTTTGAACTTTTTAGAAATTGTTTTAGAAGTCATACTAATAACAATTAAAAATAACTCCCAAACATCCAAATCTGTGAAAACCTCAGTATTCAAGGAGATAAAAATATGAGTGACATGGTTTGGTCTGAATTACTGCAGGAAGATGAAGAAGGCTGCTTCTCTTCCAGCGTCTAATAGGCTGTAAAAGAACAAGATGTGAAACTTAAGTGCAAACAACACCTGA
This sequence comes from Rhipidura dahli, assembly GCA_013399225.1. NCBI lineage: Eukaryota > Metazoa > Chordata > Aves > Passeriformes > Rhipiduridae > Rhipidura > Rhipidura dahli. Next base: position 472,462 of record VXAC01006820.1, on the reverse strand, counting down.
CAAATTCCTTTAAGATAGTTGTTACTCCTCCTCTTTTCCATTTCATTTGGAATAAAAGAGAGTCAAATAGCCTTTTTTGTTGTGTTCACATTTACTAACTGTTTACACTTCCCTGTTAATTACCGTCTATAGTTTAATGGAAAGAAAATCTCAAATTCTTTGCTTTAAAAAGTTTACATTTGCTTTACCAAATAACTCATCAAGTTCATGCTCATTTCTAGCTTTCAATCCAAAGCAGAATCTTTCAAAGATTTGAAGAAAAAAAGGGGCAAACACCAAAATAGACTTTAAAGTGCTGCTCATGCTGCTACAACATCAGATAGGAAATGAAAGTTTAACAGTTCAGCTAGGGAATATTTCTTCAGCTTCTCAGGCAAGACAGAGTTGCTCAGGAAGTGTGGCATTTTGCCAGAGCAGGGAGCCTCCAGGAACTGAAAGATAACAGTGCCGGTGACCCTTTGCTGGTTAGACCAGCTGGAGAGAAGGAGACAGGCACTGGTGTGTGCACTGCTATGTGAAAAAAAACCAAGAGTACATGAAAATTGTCACATCAGCATTAGGCTGTGAATGTGCATCTTTCCTGGTGGGAATGTAATGTTTCCAGGGTTAATTTCTTTTCCATAATGTTGTTTTTATAGTGTCCATCTGCAATGGCACATTATTTCTCCTATGGCATTCTACCTATATTTACGTGTTTTCCTGTGTCATGTGATCACAGAGTATTGCAGTTGATGGGATCTGTCCTTTATAGTTCCTTAAGGAGTTTAAAGGTGTGCTCTGGGGAGTTGTTTTCTCCCTTTCCACCGTAACTAATGAAGAATACAGACTAAGAATCACAAATGACAGTTGTAGCATTTTGGTGACCCAGGCAGGGTAACATCTCATTCCTGACTGGATTCACTCTGTAAAGAGCTGAACGGAGTGGTAGGGACCAAGTGTGTAGCGATTCCACTGAGTAATTGTTGGATACCTACTTTCTGTGCTGGCTGAGTTGAAGGGAAGGCACCAGGGCTGTCCCTGCCAGCACTACACACAGTCCATGGGCTGCATGGAGTCAGTGAAGCAATGTGTTGGCTTGCTGGGCAGCCCAGAATCATCTTGGGACTTTGGCCGCTTTCCTCCGCTTTTGCCTCTGGATTGTTGGGCTAGCAAAAAAAAAAAACCCAAAAAACCAACAAAAAACCCCCCACAAAACAATAAAAATCAAATGTAGCGATGAAGAATGGGAAGTTTAAGATGTTCACGTGGTGTTATTGCAGATAGGTTCACGGGGCATGTGAGGATGGGAATATTTCAGTTGGAGTAAGAAAGGAAGAGCCAAAAGTTCAATGGAGAACACATGCTTGTTTAACTTGCACTGTGCTGACACACAGTGGAGGGCTCCACAGTACCCTTTCTAAAATTCACTCCAGTCCTCAGTAAGAAAAGAAAGTACAGATTTTGAGTACAGAGGAGGCACTCAGCAGCCCTAGAAGGAGCAGCAGTTGTTGAACCAGCTACAGAGAGAGGGCTAACCAGAAAACCCTGAATGCTGAGATCAAACAAATGAGAATGAATCAAAGAAACAGCAGGAGACAAACAAGGGGATGTAGCCCAATGCGCTGACTTGAACTCAGTTCTCTCTTAATCCATGGTGACCTGGGTTTTGTCCTAGAAGGGGAAGTTTTCCCAAAATATTATTACCCCTGAATGGGTATTTAATTCCATTTTCTAAATTTTTACTGAGGTGTGTTCATTTGTGTTACTGAGAGAACTTGTTTTCAGCGTAATTTTACGTCTTGAAAGTTATAACTCTCTATACTGCTACCTAATTTTATTTTTGGCAGGGAAGGGGAAAATCCACAAGTAATTGTTAAGCACTTCTTATCTGTATTTCCTGGAAAAGAATCCCAGAGCATGGCCTCTTTTGAAACTCTTCTCACCTGCTTGGGCATGATGCTGCTGGCTTAAATGTATTTCCTTCTGTTTTGAAATAAGTCACATGAGAGGATACTCCTAATGTTCTTGGCCAAATTGATAGTGCTATGTCCTGCCCTGGGAGTCACGAGCATTTGCTGTGTTCTTCAGAGATATGTATTTGCAATTAGTCATCCATACAAGGGGACTGTTTAAGACAAGCCTTTCCCCCAAAGCAGTTAATTCTTCAAAATGAAAATAATCAGATAATGAGTTCATTTCCGATTTCACATTTAATGCCAAACATTTTTGGGTAAACAAGATATGCTGGCAGAGTTCTGCTCTCATTGTATGTTTTTTATTAACTGGGAAACAGACACTTGATTCTTATCCTCTCTATCAGCTCAAATAAATTACACATATTTTAGAATGAAGGACTTGTGCAAACTGGCTGGCTGGTTTCAACGTGGGAGCCCATCAGCCAGCCTCTGTAAACTGCACCCAGGCCCTGCTAGCCAGAAATGAGAACCTATTCAGACCCAGGTTGGGAATCTTGCACTCAGTGGAAAGTTTTACCACAGTAACTCATACTCTTGCACCATGAAAATGAGTAAGGCAACGGGGAGTCTGTCTCTGGCAACTTTGTCAAATCAGGCAGGCCCCATGTTGGAGCTGCTGTGCCATTCCTGCTGACAGCCCCTTGGAGCACGCGGAGCCCTGCCCAGCGTGGGTGCTCCTGCTTGGCTCCAGACAGCTCCTGAGCTGATGGAAGCGCCTGCTGTTCTCAGTGCTCAGGACACTGCCAGGTATGCTGGGGCTGTGTTTTAAACAGGTTGTGGCAAGAGGTGAGAGTATAGCAAAGCACGGGCCAACAAAAGTGTTAAATCCTGTTCTCTCCCCCTGGAGCTCAGCTTTGCTCAACGGACCCGCTGCGGGTTTACAGACCTGACAGGGAGAACAGAATCTGGCCCAGAGTCTGGGACCCTTGAATCTTTCAAAATCAATACTTCTTTCCAGTCAGGAGAAGCTAAAAAGAGAGAAAATGAAAAGATTTACTTGGAAGTGGTATTTATGACTTACCCTATGTCAAAAGCATTTAAAGAAGATTGTTCTTAAGGTGTCCCAAATTTTAGCTAGAGGTCAAAGTATTCACAGTAATTTCTAATTTTGAACACTTGAGTTTAAAATTCAGATCGATGTCTAATGTCTGTTGTACAGATAATATTCTTCCTATCTGTGCACAATGAACTTCAACATGCCATTAAGAGACCAGCCACTCATAAACAAAGCAAAACTGTCTTCCCTGTTGATCCCTTATATCAGCTTAGCGCTTAGGTTGATGGTGCTAGTTCCTGTCCAAAGAGAGAAAAAAGGTAAAAGCAATCTTTGTGCTAAAGAGCTCACTGTCTGATCATGCTTTAAAAGGAGTCAGGGGATGAGCAGAGGCAAGAGGCAGGAGTACCAAGAGAGCACTGTGGATCAGCACAGCCTAAGCCAGCAGTTGAGATTTCAAGTGGGTATTGCAGAAAATGAGTATTTCAAGGTAAGGTTTGAAAGAGTGCAATGAATTTATTTGTATAGATGCTTTTCTACTTTTTGAAAATAGTGAGAAACAGTGTCAGAGAAAACTGTTTGTCTGAATCCAGACTGCATTTTTAAGAAGACATAATTGGCCCCAGAAGTCTCAGATTCAGTTGTTGGACAGAAAAAAAGATCAGTAGAGGTTATTGAGATGATTGTTTTTTCTGATCTACAAAATAACATCCATGACAACGGAGGGTGTATCAGAGCTATATGGTGCAGCTGGAGGAAAACTTTGGCTCTGGTTTGCAAACTCTAGACAAATCCCAGCTTTGACAATTTTGCTGTATAGCTTCTGAGGACCTATTGAACAGCAGTAACCTGAGATTCTGCTGGGCTGTGGAGCAGAGGGAGTCTGGTGTTCACAAAATAAAGCCAATGAACATTGCAATTTCTGGGAAAAACAATATTTGCAGCGTGGGCTCCAGACAGGAGAAGCTGGTGTATTAGTAACATGTGACTGGAGGCAGTCTCAGCAGCACAGCTCTTGCTGTCAAGAGAATAAAGGAGTGTAACTGCCTTCTCAGTCCTCTCCTTAGAGGGGGAAAAGTGCAAATATTTTTCTTTCTGCCGTCATTTTGAGGATGAAGCCACCATTTGGACTTGCCTAACCCAGTGTTTAGTTTTCAGATGACTGTTCACAAGAGCTCAGCTCTCACACATGCTCGTTAACACATTCATGACTGAGTTAAATGCTAAGAGACACTAAATACAAATTTGGCAAACTGCAGTCACTACCATACCCCCACCCCCCATATCTGAATGGATAAATATATATATCTTTTCTCTTTCTTTTTAAATAACTTTCTCAGATTATTTGCTTTTCTCTTTCAGCGAAAGCCTGATTTGGAAAATTATTGTCTGGAGGCTGTTCTTGCATAAAGCAAGTAGAGTCAACCTGCATTGTCCAGTGCTGAGGGAAAAAAAGGCCTTCACAGAGAAAGAAGGCAGTTTGCTCTGTTGAGAGTCACCAGGAGCTGGGTGCTGAAGGAGGGAGACATTCTTGAAGAAAAAGTTGCTGGCATGGGTCAACTGCAGGGGAGAAGCAGTACTGTACTGTGGGTATGGTTCCACTGGGCAATTGGGTATGTGCTCTGTTTTCTGATCTCAGGAGGCTGGGGTCCCTGGTAGATTGATAGCAGCAGTTTTTCAGGGTTGCTTCAACCACTGTATCTGGTGTTTGCATTTAAAGAGGCTTGAATTTGCTAAAAATTCTACAACTTTTCCATACAAACAGGGATAGGTTGTGAGCCAGATACATCCTTGAGCCAAAGGTGCTTTCTGTCAACTCCTCTGAAATTTCTGGTTCATGGCTGTTTTCTCAGGATTTGTTTTTTATTTGGTTTGTCTCCAGTTATGGAAACTTTAGTACTATGTGTTTTTTCAAGGAAAAAAGCCTCTGGTGAAGGAACACTCAGAAAAGCACCCAGTTTCTCTGCAGGGTCCTTTGAGGAACTCCACTGCAAGAAAACAAAAATGCTATACCTGAGTGCAGTGATATTTTTCTAACGGGTCTTAATGCTTTGCCATCTGGTTTGCCAGCCTGTTTCAGCTGTGGAGGGATGTTTGGCATGAGCACCCCATTTCATCACTTAGGAGGGTCACCACATCATATAACAACACGTGCTGTGACCTTTTGTTGATTTCTATGCCCCTGTCACACTAGGAAAAGAAAAAAAAAAAAAAATATATATATATGGATTTTGAGTAGGAATAGCCCATTTAGAGTAGTCCCTTGCCCTCTCCAAGGTCTGCTGCAGAGCAAATGTCTCCCTGCTCACACTCAACCCTGAGAGGGCCCCCACGTCCAGCAGAAATGTCCTGGGACCCGCGCTGCGACCTCCAACTGAAATGTGTGGCACTGGTTTGTCCTTCAAGTGTGAAGGCAGTAAGGACACTCTACCACAGTTTTTGAACACATTTCCAAGTATGGCAGGGTTCAGTGGCAGGCACATAATAGGGCTTTTGGCATGTATTATACTGTGCTCAACAACTCCACTCTCTGATCCAAATATGCCCACCAAAAATAACTTCAGTGAACAGCTTTTATTTTAATTATTCCAGTGTGGGACTCATGAAGTTTTGCCAAAAATCTGGCTTGTAAAGCTTTTTGTATCTAAGCACAGAAACCCCTAGTGTGTAGTTAATCCCCTACTGGGATTTTCCTGATCCAGTCACAGGCCTATTCTGCAACCTCATCTTTCTTTACCTATCACTTGCTCTCTCTGTTCACCCCACCAGCTCCTTGAATTCTTGCCCTTTCTTGGCTTCTGTGACTGTTCTTTCCCAGTTATCCCCTCTAATTTTCTCTTTTCTCGTTCCGCTCCACATTTAGTGGTTGATGGTATTTTTTGGTGATTCCACAGTAGTTCTGATCTCTGCAGGAATTTCAGTGAGATCAGTATGTGGACTCTTCTCTCCCTCCTTTATTCTCTCTGTTCAACCTATCACATGGCAATAACCAAAAAACTGCACTTCTTCCAGTGACTTGAAAACCTGTCTTTTTCTATATGATCTGCTTCATTTCATCACTGAGGCTGTTTTCCTCCAGTTTCCTTCCTTTCTTCTCCATGTAGCATGTGCATATACATTTTTACATGTAAAAACTGTAGAGCAAACATAAGGAAAAGGGATGTCTCCATGGTGTGGCGGGACAAGCTACTGGGCTGTGCAGAACCCTTCCAGTCCCTGAGAGGGCTGATTGTGGTAGTTACACTCTCGTCTCTGTGTTGGATTTTTTATTTAACCTTTTCCTTCATCAAACTCTAATTTGTTTTGTGGGGAAACACATGCAATTTAGGATATTGGTATTTAAAGAAGTATTTGCTGTTATTTTGGAAATAGCCTCAGGTAGTTAATAAAGTGTTCCTCTAAGAATATTAAATGTGAGGAAGGAAAACAAAAAAGGTTTGGTACAATGTTCAGTTTAGGTTAGGTTCATTTCTTAAGTACACCAAAGGAGAAGGAAAAGGAGGAAATTTCTAGAGCAAGATGAGCTCTAGCAAGACAGTTTTCAGCACAGGTGGGTATAACACAGGTGCCTGGAGGGAAGTGAGTCCAGCTCTCCTGCAGTCTGAGGGAGTACTCTGGTTGTAACTCAATTGCTTAAAGCAAGTCTGGCAGCAACAGCACCCACTTCTTTACTGTTTTGGTGGAGGAGGTCTGGATAACAGTGAAGGAGGATGGTAATCCCTGCACTGAGATAGGTGACCACATTCCAGAGAGGCTTAAGCTAATTCTAATACCTTCTGCATTTCCTAATGGCTCACTAGAGCGGCTCCTGCTCAGTCTTCTGTTTGGGATCCAAAGCTCTGTATCCCAGCATGCAGCACACTTCTGGAAGTCAGGGGCTGTGGTTTCCAGTGCTGTAGGGCCTAAACATTGCTTGTGTCCAGAACAAAATATTTATCTGTATTTATGTAAATGCTTAGCTTTGCAGGGTCTGTGCTTCCTTACCTTGATAAGTGCAGCTAAAAATAACAATACGGACATTGTGACATTTATATACAGCATTCATATAACATCTGTTACAACGTCTATAACACCGTGCTGGAATTTATGGAGCAAAGCCATGGGGAAATGTCTTTGCACCAGCTAAGGACAGACAAGACATGTACTTCTTAAAGAACCTCTTTGCATTCAAGATACTTTCAAACTGCTGCTTACTGGCATGCTGCTCTGTGTTTGACTCAGTCTGAAACAGAGTATATAATTCTGGCATTTTCATTTTGTCTCACATTTAGACTGTGCTCTGGTTCTGCTACCGTGAGTTTCTGTGCCTATGCAGTGGGGAATACAAAATGGGGGATTTTGGAAGGTCTGGAGGTCCTTCAGTGTCAAATTACTTTTGGAATTCTACTTTAGCATTTCCATAGGGCCCCCAAGTATTCTTGGCAGTTTACAATAGTCCTTGTCCCAAAGCATTTAAAATACATTTCAGATGTGCAGAGAATAATAAATCTAGAAGAAGGGAGAATAAAGGAATGGAATAATCCAGGATATAGTTAGAGGATCAGTGATTATATGGGTACACTTTAATTTATTTTTAAGGCTTGGATGGAAGTACACTTCACTTTTAATTATTTTTTTATTGACTTGTCACAGTGTAAGGAATGTTTCTAGAAATCAGCTTTGAATTAGAGGGTTTCACATGAACTCTGACTGCTTTTGAAAGAAAGAGTTGCAAACACTAGAGTTCATTATCCTGTAGAAAGGCTAGAAACAAAATGGTTTATTCATCTTCTCATCAGCTACCCTTTTCTAAATATACTGATGCATTTGCCCATCTGTGATTGAAAATATAGATAACTGAGAAACTTTTGCCTTATGGTTAGTGCGAAGAAAACAGAACATAAAGTTCTGCTTTATTATAAGAAGAGGGATGCTGCAACATTTGAGCAAATATCAGCCAGAAGCTGTTAAAAAAAACCCTAAAACAAAACAAAACAAAACATTAAAAATCTGAAATAATGCAAAAGCTTCTACTTTAAAAATTTAAAACTTAAAAAAACCCCCCTACAACCTTGGATCATGTAGATTTGGTGCCTACCCACTGGAACGTCACCAAATCTCGCTTGTTTTGCTTGGGCCTCACTCAAACATAACTGGCCTCAAGCTAGTAAGCAAGCCAGCAAATGTCCTGGCTTGTAAAGAAATCTGATCCAACCCTGTAAACCAAACCCAGCCTAAGAGCAGTGGTGAGGGGAACATATGGAAAATTAATGACAGATAATAGAATGGTGGGACAGCCTTAAAGAGAAGATTGTTGTTGTGTTTATGCAACAATGCCAGCTAATGGTTTTCTGGGTTGAGAAAGTTATAGAGTATCTGAGTGCTGGTTTTGACTTTGCCAGCACTTAAACTCTAGAAAGGGCTGCTGTGTTTCTCTGGCCCCCTTGCACATTCTTAATTGATACCTCTAGCTGCTGGTTCAGCTGCAGCAGCACTTTGGGAAGCACAGAGATCCTGGTCCCCACCTGTTTAAATAATGGGAGCCTCGGGAAGAGGAGTGTGTTGGAATCTCCTTGGGCTCAAACTGGGCATAACAGCAAAAGACAGGCTGAGGGCTGCAAGCCTGCCCAAGCACTGGGAGGAGGAGGTAAGGGTGGTGTCTGTGTTTTCTTTTTTCCTCTGCAGACCTCCAGGCATTTTGCAGAGATAAGCTGCTTTGTGATGTGATGTCACAGATGGGGAAACAGTTCCAGGGAGCTCACAGTTTCACAGCCCCTCTCTGGTGAAGAAACTGGAAATGGAAGCAGAATGAATGGAAAGAATAATTTTGGTGAAAGTGTATGTATTTCTGGAATACACAAATCACATTTATTTGGCTGATGGCCTGGGATGCTCATTTATGGTAGGCTTTGAAATGTTACGCTATACATTTTGTACCAAGAGAAAAGTAATCCCTTTCCCCTTATTCCTTCACTTTTGTTTTATTGAAGACCAACCAAAATCCTAATATTCTTCCTGCTTGGTCTCTGAAATGTCTCTGACTCCTCCCATGGCTGCATCCATCCTGCTGCATGAGCAAATGTTGAGGTTGATTTTACTTAGAGACCCCTTAGGGCCAAAAGTTCTGCAATTCACCTGTTAATTTGGATGTTTAAAATACTCTTGTGCCATTCATTATTTTTTCTTCCTGAGCCTCTTGCCTCTGGGCCAAAACAGTGGCTCAGGGTTCTTCCCAGAAAAGCACTGGGAAGGTTCTGGAGAGGACCAGGCTCACCTCAGATTCCTGAAGAGCAGGCACTGAGTGTCTCTAATGTCAGCTCTAAGCTTGTCTCCCTGCTTAGCTGAGAGGAGAAATGGATTTTCCCAATAAAAGCTGTTCGGGTGACTCTCTGCATCTTTACTGGAGTTTAAAGGAATATACTGACATCAGGGTGTCAACAAACTGGTGAATTCAGTGGCTTACATTAAAAAGATGATCATATTAAACCATCATAAGGATTCATACTAAGCATAAAAATTGATGTCTATTAAAAAAAAAAAAAAAAGAAAGCTGACTTGTATAGGACAAAATGAATACGTAACACACAAATACATAAATACATGTTATATGTACACATACACAGTGGTAGTTTTAATACCTGTAGTGCAGCAGAAAGCCTTAATTATTTGTGTGGGGTGATTTAGCAGGCAAACTTTTTTTTCCCCTGAGAAGTAACTTTTAAGCCACTTCACAGGGCTCCAAGACTGGGAATCGGTATCAGTGGGAAAGGGAAGAAATGAGAAATGTTTAGAAATACCAATGTTTCCAAACATAAATATTTCTATTTCTGGTTTGTTAAACCTGTTTTAATCCTTTTGGGTTCCTGTGGAGGAGTAAAACAGCCTAAAGGTAAGGCTTATGATGTAAAAGAGTGTTTGCTGTGACCTTGCCAAACCTGTGAACTGACCAAGAGGGGTGATGGCTCCAGGGTGCACAGTCTATATTTTGCTTTTCTAATGTCTAGAAGATTCAATACATCTGAAATATAGCAAGAAAATTTCCTGTAGGGCAGTGGAGATGTCCTACTGACAAGAGGGAGCTGTATTCTTTTCTCATCACCTCATAAACCGTGGGGTTCTGACTGAGGATGTTAGGTAATGCTTGCCACAGACAGAACTCAAAGGGGGTATTACTTTCGTTGTATAACCCTTTGAGATCTGAGGCAGTATTGTTTAACAAAGCATATTGTTTTCCCCTCTTGCTTTTACCGAGCTTTGAAGCTGATTTTAGAACTTGACAGCTGTGTTTAGGCTTGTCTTACAGCTCTGGTACGGAGCGGGGGAAATACAGATGTTTGGGGCAGCAGGCCCCAAAGTGTGAGCTGTGTGGAGGGAATAAAGCCAGGATTTGCCTTGGGAAGCTGTGGAATTTGTCCCCAATGATGAACTGCTAGCCACCCTCCTTTTGGGAGGACTCCTTAGAGATGAATGGGGTGCTGGTCCCTTATGCCCCACCCAGAGCTGGGTGCTTCAGGGAGGGGCTCATGGTCCCTTATTACCCTTGTTGGAAAGTGTGAGCTCTAGCTAGGGACCCTGCTTCACAGGGGCTCCTGCCTTTTCCTAGGATTGTCACCCAGAAGATCTTAGGACACCCCCCAGGACTGCTTGATTTTCCCTGTAGTACTCAATTTTTGCAGAATTTAGGTATGAGTATTTTGTGTGGCAAAATAATTGGAGTGGGAGACTAATTATTAGGAATGGTCTCTGAAAAAAAAAACCAAAAGGGTCAGAATTTGTTACAGCTGTTGTAATAAATGAAGAAAAAACAAACTTTTTGTCATTACTCTCAAATCCCTAACATCAATTCTTGTAGAACTGTGTGAGTTCATCCTTTATGGCATAAGGAAAGGTGTAAAGATTTTGTATTTATTCAGTAGCTGAGTTTATAGGCCCATCTTTAAATAATTATGCATGTCTTGTTTAATATCTGAAAATTGTGATATTTTGCCATCTCTGCAGATACCAGAGAAGGTCTTGAATGAGTCAGTGGGACTGCACACAGAAAACCAGGGACTGGGCTAAAATAGAAAAAGAATCAAAGGACGTTCAAAACTAATGAAATAGAAGTTGGGCACAATCCTGTTCAAGGCCTGAATATCTCGTCACTCCTCTTGCACCTCTCCTCTCTAATGTAGAAGAAGACCCAAGAATCTTAATTCTTCTCAACTTTTGCAAGGTACTGTGTGAACAAGAGCTGTTAATGAATTTTGTGTCACAATATTGTTTGCTTTTCTTTTGAGAGAATGATATTTCCATGGTGTTTGCCTAAGTCACAGAACTGAGGAGAGGTCTCCTGAGTTTCATTACGATTGTATCTAAAGATGCAAAACCCCAGGTACCTTCAGATGTTCCTTTCTATGATGTTTAGATAAATTCTTGTTTCCAAGATGGAGTGAATTTTATGAGTACAGAGCCCTGGGCAGCTTCTACAGCTTCTCTGTAGAAACACCACCTCCCCATGAGCTTGTCTGTTCTGTAAAAACACTTCTCCCACTCTGATATGGGATGTCTTTGACTTTGTTTTCTCACCTTCTTTCCAGAATTTCTCTGCTTTTGGCAGCTGAAGGATGTGACATGATGAGCAATCCTTGCCATCCATTGCACACACTTGCACACCCTTTGAATTAATTTTTAACTGGGTATCAGAAATAATGATAATTTAATGGCTACAACTTTTAACCATTTCACAACTGATCAGTTTAGCAGGAATGTAAAATCAGTTTACTTATAAGCCAGTACAATATTGTCTGTTATGGGTTATAATTTGTATCCTCTATAAACAAAAATTAGCAGTTCAGAGGCTTTATTTGGGCACTGAGCACTGAACCTGCATTTATTTTCAAAGAACAAAATATACTACGGGATTCTCACTTCTAACATAAGATGCTAAGCCGTATCCGTATAACTTAGATCTGAAATTTCTCATTTTAGAGGGGAAAAATCTAAAAATTCTTAAAGTATTTTTTGTCAATTTAGAACCAGACCCAAATTTCATCGCTTGAACAGTTGCTCATTTTCAAACCACTGTGTTTGGTAGAAATGTCTGGAATGTGGAGTATTGTATTTAAAAATAAAGCAAAACAATTTCTAATAGCCACTCTATCATTTATCTAAACAAAATTCCATACCCACACTATTCTGGAAGCAGTGAGTGGTGAGGATGGGAAAAGTAGTGGGGAAAAAAAAAAAAAAAAGAATTAGGCGTAAAACTGTGTATACAGTGGCCAGAATTAATCACTCTGCGGTTTGGAACAAAGATGAAAATATAAATTAAACAAAACTGCCTTTATCCCACAATATAGTTAAAATGCTAGTGCAAGAATTTAGAGGGTGCAGTGTTTAGTTCCAAAGAAACCTTTATAAAAGGCCAGGAAGCCACTTCTGCTTGGTTAGCCTTATACTAAGGATCAAAGCAGAAAGGTATCTCATTTCCATATATAACTTTGAAGTATTTTGTAAAGAAATTCAGAAAATGTGTCTTAGAGTGGTTCTTACCAGGCTGCCTTGCCTCAGAACAGTAAGTAAAACCTATAATGTCTCTTTTCTGTAAGATATACCAGTACTGTATTGTTCAAAACTTCTTCATCTGTCTCTAGTAATTCTTGGTTTGTGAAGACCAAGAAAGAGTCGGACAGGTTTTTTATTGCCTTGGGATAACTTTTTTTCCTCTGCTCTCATAAACCTTCCATATGCTTCTACATCCATGTCTTGTTTTCAATTTTAGTGAAGGTTTTTATTTGGAGTCTCATAAAATTCTAATTTATTGCAGCTTCTTTTTATAAAATGCAGAGAGGAGGAGGGAAGTATTGAGATAGCATGTGCAAGGCAGTCCCAAGGAATGCATCTGAGAATTTATAATGTTGGGCAGTTTATCTAGCCCTGCTTCAGTTATTGGCAACTACTTTTCCTAACTCCCTAACCTATGATCATGTGTTCTCATGGTGTGTATAGAAAAAAAAAAAAAAGTGGCTATCTAAGCATACTAATATATGATCTTTTTTTGGGGGAGTTACAGAATTCAAGTGCTGAACCTCTAAATCAAATAGACCATATTGCTGCATAATGTCTATACCAAGAGGTGGTGAGGAAAAGCTGCCCTCCCAATGTGCCACATCTGGCACTACTTGGTAATAACTTCTCATGCATTTTTGCGCATGATGGTCCTTGGAGTCTACTTAAATCAGGAACAGGAATGTCAGCTTAGCAACTAGTTGCTGGGTTTGCCAGCATAAAGGAGTACATCTCTAGCACAGGGAAAGGCATTTCTGAATCCTTCCTTTTGCAGGGCAGAAGCCAGAGCAGAAAGTTATAAGATGCCTGAGATGCCAAAATCAGTATCATGAGAGGTCTGAGGAACATCTGATAGCACAGTGAGCTCCCAGCTCTCTGTTTCTTGTGCACATGGGCTCCTGCACACAAAGCCTACTTGATATACCCAGTGGGAACAGAGCACCAAACATGCTTAAATGTTCATGGACTCACACACATCACTTGTTTTGCATTTTTACATTTGTTCTTGGATAGCACAACAGGTCTACAAACTCATATCAGTCTATTAAAGTAAGAAAGTAATCTTTTTTACTTATGCAAACTGTCTGCATTCCCAGAGTGAGGGGAAATCAGGTAAAAGAGCCTCTCCTGTACATGATGTGTTCCTATAGCTGTCAGTTCTCACTGTCCTGTTGGGGACTGATTTCCATCAGTGTGTGCCATTTTTTGAATACTCATAAGAAATAAGATAGGAGTGATAGATCCCTCTGGAAGTCACTGATGACAGCTGACCCTTTCCTAGGTTAGGAGCAGAGTGTTTGGCTTTGAGGGAGCAGGAATACCTCCAGGCTCACCTACTTGTGCTCTGTTCAGAATTGACTCAGGACCAAACTGAACAAAAAGGAACAAATCGTATTTCCCAACAGCAGAACTGTTTTCCTTTTCCCCTCTCTGGTGTTAAGTCGACTAATCTAAATGAAAACCTCACACTTCAAATAGCAAAGAACTGTGGTGCTAATGTGTTACCATGGTTCAAAGTTACTGCAAAATTTCAAGTAGTCCCTGACTTCAGCAGAATGAACACGACCTTTTTGGAGCAAGGAACTACATCACTTCTGCATAACTATGTGATGTGCTGAAAATACCTGTGAAAGCAACTGTCCAGAGTTAAGGGTGTAGTGCACCAGCATAACCTGCACAAAAGGTGCACCAGTAGTTTAAGAGTTTTGTGCAAATGACATGTATACTTTTGCATATGTTGTGTATTTTCTGAACATATTCTTTGTGAATGTGATCCCCTTCCCACTCTGTACTTGTCGTGGTGTATCACTGATACAACACTTGTGATGTTTAAATGTTTGGGGAGAAGACCCTCCTGGAAAAAGTTCATAGCGGTGAGTCAACCTAAGTGCTGAAGGAGAAATTCAAGTCCCACGCACAGAGCACATTTGAAATCTATTCTTGCAGGGGCTGTAAGGAAATATGAGAGCTGCTCTGCTGGAGAGAAGTTGCTGGGCACTGGACCCTTTTTTTTCTCTTCTAAATAAAACATAGAATAGGCTTTTAACTGCCTTTTCTCCATAATACCTACTTAACCCTGTTCATTAACATTAAGGAAAAAAAAAAAGAAAATTCCAAGAAAAATTCCTATTCAGAGTAAAAAATATAAATTAAACCAAAGTGCGCAATGCACACCCTTTTCTTTCCTTCCTGTTTTGTTTGGTGTTTTCTAGCTCTGCTTTTTGGACAGCTGAATGGGGGCTGGGAAAGTGTTTACAATATTTTCACATGATTGAGATGGCAGAGTTCTTGCACTCTGTGAAAGGCCTTCTGTTTTCAGATGGCATTGAAAGTTTACCGTCTTTCCAGACAAAAGGAAGAGAGCTCGTTGCCAGCGGATGAGTAATGGGCATGGCCTCCGCACAATACCGCCTATCCAGCCCTAAATCTACATGGTGTTCTTAGGCTTCCCGGCTTCTCCAAAGCAACCTTTGTCTCTGCTCTGGGAGACCAAAACTGCTCGTTGGGCAAGTGGGGATGCAGCCAAGAGGGGAAGGCTCAGTGACAACAGTTGCTCAGTGCTCACTGCCCAGTATCTGCCTCCTTACCATGCCACTATAATAGTTGGGAACCCATCAACAATTGAGCGTCTTCTATACAAATATGTTGCAGACCATCTGTATACTTTTCAGTTCCAGAAGATTCCAGTAACTCACTAAGTTTTAATACCTTTTTCTTCTTCTTAATCTAATGGGCTGCCCTGAGATAAGTGATTAAAGCAAAAGCCTGACACAATTTCTTCGGAGCTAAAACTGCACAGAATTTGCCAATTCCTGTATTTATTTTCTTACAAGCAACTTGAAGCAGGCATTTTCCTCTGTTAACAATTTTTAGATTCTGTCAAGTCATCTTTTGCTTTTTGGTCAGAAAACTATTTTGGTGAAAACGATTGCTAACACAATCTTAGAAAATATTTGAACAGACAGTTCTGAAGTTTTTCCAGAGAATTTGTGCACTTGTTGGTGTTATAGAGACCAGTAGGTAATTTTTTTCTTGTTTCTCTTACAAAGCTTCCTATAGCTTGTCTATTTGGAATTTATCTGTATGTGTGTATGTGTCTGTAGGCTACCTATGTGTGGGGCATGTATGTGTGTGTAAGCACGTCTCTCTGTGTGTACCGGTCTAAAAGAACTTGCATTTCACTGTGCTATAAAGGGCATGAAGAAGAGCTTTCTAAGAACTAACTAAGCATTCATTAACTGCACTTAATTTTGACTGTGTGCTTGGCTAAGAATTGTCAGTATTAGGTTCTTATTCTTTCATGCTAATTTGCTGTTGCATAGCGACTGATGTATTTTTGTCAGGAAAATTGAAGCAAAGGCTTAAGAGATACAGGATTTCTTAAGGGTTGCTTGAAGCTGGTATCAGCAATTTACTGGTTAACCTGTAGTAACCTGTAGTGCTGACAGTCCTGGGTACATAAGCAATGCATTAAGGTTATTAGCAAAACAATTTTCTAAATTACCTGAGAGAAGCTTTCAAAGTAACTAATTCTATTCTTTGGACTCTTTTTACTTTCCCCCTCCCCCGCCTCTTT
>VXAC01006820.1:409548-454267 GCA_013399225.1 Rhipidura dahli | reverse complement strand
TTTTTTTTTTTTTTTGTATCTGCCAAGCCCAGATTTACCCTGTGATAAAACAGAAAGCTCCATAACACCTGGGGAAAACAGACACTGAAACAAGGTGGAAAGGGCATTTTGTGCAAGTGTAGCCTGGCAGCCAGGGTGCCAATTCAGTGAAAACCTTGAAATGCACCTGCTTGACCCAGGCCAGGGCTTACTCCCTTTCCTCTCCAACATCTTTCTCCCCTCTGTGCAGTGACAGAGGCTTACGGGCTGGCATTGCAAAAACTCTGGGCTTACCTTTGCTCATTGGGATCTCTGATTGAAGAAAAAGAAAAAAAAAAAAAGAAAACCAGGAAAACCCCAAGTGTATTTTCTTTGATGTTTTTCTTCACAATTTTTGATGGCTCTTTTATCATGATTTTCCACTACCCACACAAGGGCCAAAACCAAAGAGCATGAACAAATACCTTAATGTACAATGTAGCTGGAAATCAGAAATCAGGAGCTCCATGCTGAACAATTTTTGCCCATACTCTCTGATATGTATTAAAATACTACACAATATATAGCTAATAACACAAATCATTAAATATGTTCCAGATACCTCTGAACATTTAAGAACTTGAAATCCAGATCTGGATGTGCCAGTTTCTTAATATGTAGTTAATAATTTTTCCTTTGAATATATATGCAAAACTGCTATCTTCATATATAACCTTGGACAGTGGGGAATATAAGTAATTTTTTAAAAAATAATCAGATTATATGGACTTTGGAATCTCTACAGAGTGAGATGATTGCATCATCAGAATGCATGAAAAGAAAGGAAGAATGAAGGAATCCATATCTCCATGTTCAGGAGCCCTTTATAGGTCTTTTTCACAGAGTATATTTGACTTTACTTTGTTCGGGTTTCTAATCGTTTTGCCCTTTACAACACTGAGTGTCTGCATAAATCAAAACTGAGTGTCCCTTTGTCTTCCTAGTCTAGCAAGTCCTAGTCCTCCTAGTAAGTCTTCCTAGCTTCCTGTCTAAGAAATGCTGAATAATTTTTTCCTTTATACTTTCTTGATTTTTAATAATTTTATGTCAACTGCTCACCAGTCATCTTTTTCTCCAAGCCAAGGAATCCTCTGCCACCTAAACTCTCCATGTAGAGAAGCTTTTCTACATGTTAGATAATTCTTGTTGGACCCTGCTTTAGGTCTCCTCCTTCTGCCATGCCATTTTTGAGGTGAGGGGGTCAGAGGCGTGCTCAGTATTCACCCTGAACATCCTCTACATTGTTATTCTTGCTTTCAAAAGGACTCTTGAATTCCTGTGTGCTGTCTGCCTGCTAGTTAGTTTAAGCATGGAGTTTAAAGGTCCGTTTTAAGGAGGAATTATTCTTACTGCCCACAGATTCATAGGGTCACATTACCTTACCTGAATTCAGAGGATTTTACGTCTCCTGCAAGGCAGTTTAGACAACCTAAATTTCATACCCGTATTTTGAACTTAGAGTGCAATGAAGGAGCCTCAGTGCTCTTGAAAGAGAAATCCCTTCAAGCCAGCCAAGTCAATATTATGCACCTCATCCCATTGAAAATTTAGGCAAAAATTATCTGCCAAGTAATGAAATAGAAAGTAAAGCCAGTATTCATCAAGTAGAGGGGATAGTAGATGTTCTGAAGTTCTGGTTCCTGGCTTCAGTTTCCTTTTTTTTCAATAGTAGTGTAACATAAACGTCTTAAGTTTTTCCAAGAGAAAGAACCAGAATTAATCTACTACCACTGTTTGGGAGGTAAGTAATTTCTCTTGTTTGGGGAGAAACCTTGTCAGGTTTCCCTTCCAGTCCAAAGAAGGAAGCCTGTAGTTGCTTTTGGGTTTTGATATCATTAGACTGTGGTCAAAAGATCGTGCAAGTTTCTGTTTGAGGTTAGAATCAGACACCTCCATTCAAATTCAGGCAATATTATTGGATAAGGGCTGAGAAGTTTATGTTAAAAGTTTAGTATCATGAAGTTATATCAAGCATAGCTCAACTACAATCAATTATCTATTTCCTTGTTTGAGGCTCTCTTTTATGCTCTGAGTGAATAAAATACAGCCTGACCAAACACAGGTTGTGAGACAAGTGCAAGCTCTGCTTAGAAGTTAACAACCTGATTTCTCTCTCACGCCAGTTTTACGGTCATTTAGCTCCATTGACTTCTGTGGAATGAGTCCTGATTTACAGCAGTGCTACAGTGCAGGTTTAAAGCTGTGCTACACAATAGCAATGCTGGTGTCAGATCTTTGGGAGCAAAGAGTCTTTGCATTGTGCTTGCCACAGTAGAATCAGTTCTGAGGCCCTAAAGAAAATCTTTAAGTCTAGATCCACAGAGAACATGTTTTCCAAAAATAATTTCGTTTCTCATTTGTGGCATTATTTTATATGCTGTTAAATTTAAAACCAGAAGCCCAGCAACTAAACACATAGAATAGTAAGCTTAGGCATGGCTTGGAAATTAGTTTACCTCCTGTCATCTCTCCTATGTGTGACTGTAAGTTTGCACACAATGGGCTACCATTTCTTTAGTTTAATGTGCACCCCCATAGGAGGTCTCCTGTGCTGCTTCTCGCCTCATATTGACTTCCTAGTGTAGAGCAGGCAGGAAAAAAATTCTGAGTGAAGGCCTCTGATCAAGCAAAGAGAATCTGCTCTTAGCTTGACTCATGTTCACACAAAATACTGTGTGAAAGGTAAGCAAGCTGAACACAGTAAACTTTGAGTCTGCTTCACTGCTAGGTAGATACAACCTTGCCTGCTGGAGTTCTCCTTTAGGATCTTTAGCTCATGTAGGCTGAGGATATGGAAGAGCACATGTGCTTTTGATGTCTCGCTGGTGTGCTGCTTAAATTGCCAGAGTTCACTTTTCACAGTCCTTAGTCTGTCATTGGGGAGCTGTAGAATGATATTCCTTGTGAGCCAGCCCTTTTCTTCTTATCCAGTGCAATGGCCATGTTCTTTGGAGAAGAGATCAGCTCTCTTCTCTTTCCCCTTAACATAATCTGAAGTGTGGTAGGAACATCAGGAGGGCAGGGCAGCACTAAAAAGAAGGATTTGTTTCCTGAGAGATGGCATTGCTCCATCACAGTTCCCAGCAGCAGAAACTTTAAACTAATAACCTTTCCAGAACATGTAAGCCAGGTGAGCCCAAGACTCATGTTCATTTTGATGATTTGATATTTTTTTATGATTATTTCCAGGAGGGGCAATGTTTTGCAACATCATATTAATGATAATAATAAATAAAACCATATTTCCCTTTCTCCACTCTGGTTATTTACTCAATGGGTCTTGGGGGCTTCTAGGCTGTTACAGTTGTCAAGGTCAGTGTAAGACAGACCTTGCTGAGAGAACCAGGTACCTGTAGTGCCACTTCTGTGTTTCTCTTCCTCCCCTTCACACAAATCCTGACTTTAGGGAGGGAACAGATTTTTTTTTTTCTTATGTGCCTGGCTTGCTGGGAGAGCCACATAGCTGTGGTCTGTTTGCTCAACATTAGCTGTGCTGCCCAAGTGTGAAAGCAAGCATGGAGTGTAGATTCTCTCCGACTTCTGTGGGATCTGGAGCAGATCCATGAGGAATGCTACTGTTTTCAGCACTTCCCTTGCTCTGCCTAAACCAGGCACACTGAGATATGAATGTTGTTACAGCTGCCACATACTATATATAAGCCTCATGTTGATGATTATCGCTTCAAACTAGAAAGTCTTTATTTAAAAATGTTTTCTTCCATCTGAAACCTACCAGGTTGTGTTATACTTAAAGTAATGCTTTCTATTTTTAATGGTGTTAACAGTGTACCTGGAATTTTCATAATATCACAGTATGTATTTATTAAAAAATATTGTCTGTTTATTTATTTATTGTGCAGACAGCTTTACAATAATGGAGAAATAACCCCAAATTAATTGAAACTAATTAGCCTATTAATTTTTCAATTGTTTGTATCATTTTCTCTTTTGGTTTCTTTATTAGTTCTAGGTCTGTTTTGATCCACTCCCTCAATTATAATGCTTTTCTTTAAAACATAACAAACTCTGTTGCATTTCAGAGAGCTGCATGGTTGACTCATGTCACTTCAGTCACCCTGCTGAATGCCATGTCACACTGCCAGTGCTTGGAAGCACTGACTGCTGGCTTTGTCAAGACTGGAAGGAGAGGAAGACCTGGACACATTGACAACATCTAAACTATTAAACAAAATTAGTCAGAGACTTTTCCTAGAGGCCAACTGGCATGAAAGAGCTTGAATCCATGCAGCTAAACTCTCTTGCCCTCCAAATCACTGTGGCCACATCCAAAATATCTATTGGAGATGGTGCCTGACCTGGGTCAATACCCAAGCTGCGCTTGGCATTGTCTGGAAGAGCAGTAGCAGCCTTGCACCAAAACCATGCCAGGGACCAGTTTAGTAATAGGGATGGTTTCAGGCTCATGCCTTGCTGGTCTTGTTTAGCTTATTTAGTGTCGGAGGGAATCCTCGGTAATTCTGGCAGGAGTCAACAGGAAACCCCTACTGGCCTCAGTGACCAGAAGCTGCTGAGAAGTATAATTATTAGGTTGTTCACCTCCCTCATATTTGGCTTCTTTTTCTCATTTTACTTTTTACCAAGTGAGCACTGAAAATTTTTGAAATGCCATAGAGCAATAAAATTGGGTTGTTGCCTGCACAAAACTTTTTAGTTTTGAACTACCAACAGGTTTTTCACACAAGCTGAGCTTCTGGAAAAGCCAGCTTCAGCTCTTGTCCCTGATAAATGATCTCCTATGGCTTTGCAAGTAGCTAAGAACTTAGGTGGTCAGTGCCCTGTTTGGATATAGGGGTAAAAAGAAATGAGGTCCTGAGACACAAACGCACCAGGTGCTTGTGGTCACACAAGCAAGCTAAACTGATGTGAACATACAACTCCCCTTGATTTCTGTGGCAACTTATTTCACATGTCTGAGAAGAAAACTTATTTTAAACCCTGCAAAAAGGATATGAGTATGTTGCTATGTTAGGATCCTTTCAAAGTCAGAGCACTGGGGGTGGGTTTGGATAAGCCTGATGTGCCCTTCATACAGTGTGAGCTAGTTTGGAGAGCTCGTTTTCTGTGTTTCTAGAGCTAACTGTGCAGTGGTACCCCAATTATCCCACGGAACACTGTACTTCACAGCACTGTGTTATACTTCTGCCTTCAGCAACATAAATCAGAATCAGGCAATTCATGCCTGAATCTTTTTCTCTGTTCTGAAGATAAGTGGCAGTGAAGGCTGAGTAGTTTTAAAAAGCTCATCATACAAAATTATTGTATTAAGCCATGCTGTATTACTGAGATTACAGAAAATTACCAGTGTGTATTGAATTAAACCATGATTTTCCAATGATCTCAGCAGCAGCAGAATTGGGACAATTTAATCATTGTGTTATCAGTTTGGTAGGTAACTACTATCCTGAATTGTTGCTCAGAATGAAAAAGACTGTACTGTTTTATCCAGAAGGTTTCTGGTTTCCAGCACTAGCCCTTACTTTTCTTAGAGCTCAGCCATATTGAATTTCTGAAGCTGACCAGTACTGATTTCAACAACATTTAAGGCAATATGTATTTTGCTTCAGGTTTGCTGCAGATTGAGTGTGCTCTTAATTAATGTGGACACTTGATGTGCAGCACCTTGCTGAACTACTAGAACTTGATTGTGTGCTTTTACCCAGTGTCCCTTTTTGGGTAAAGAGATTGTTTCTCAACTGATCTATTCATGGACCAGTCTTATAAAGGAGGTTGTAGAGCCTTACACGTGCATAGTCATACCTGGCCCAGGCTGTGCAAATCTTATTTAATGAAAATGTTATGAAGCAAAGAATCAAGTTGTTGCCCAGAATGATATACTGAGAAACTGGCATTTCTGCACTGAGCTGGATTTTGAAAAGCAGGAAGTATGGCGAAACAGAGGAGGAACATTTGACCTTATCTAATTCTGCCTCCCTTTTCCTTCCCTTTTCTGTCTTGCCCCTCAGTCTTGAAGCACTCTCCCATGGATGCTTGCATATGGCAGTGGCTCTACTCAGGCCTGCTGAGACCAGTGCATCAGTTAAGGTTTGTAAAGCCAAAATGTGTTTATTTTTTTCAGTCTGATCCTGTGAGAAACTGAGGAGGGCTTGCATCTCCCTCCTACTGATAACGGTGGTGTTGAAAGAGCTCAGTGCATTCCAGGGCAAAGCCTTGGAGGCTGTGAGTTAGAGAGCTGCTAACTCTCCTTTGGAAGTACATGCAGATTCCTTTGGCCTTCACTGGGGGAAAGCCTGGCTCCCCACTAAAAAAAGAGAAAATAAAAGAAAACAACAAAACCCTAAGATACAAACCCCAACACAATAGTTGTGGTGGTCCAAATAAAACATAAAAGCCCCAGTTTCAGCCCATGCACTCAGTCTGGGGAGGCTTTGGAATTAGAGGTTTGAAGCTTGACCCAGGGATGAGTCCATGGTCTCTGTGGAAGGAGGGGGCAGGCTCTGCCCATGTGTAAGTGGGCTTTGGTGTGCAAGGACGTAGCCCAGTGGCCTGGGCTGGTAGTCCCTGCCTGCTGCCTCAATGCTCACTCACTTTGCACAGGCTCTGAGTTGTGCTCTGCTGCCATCACCCCAGGCTTCATCTCAGGCTTTTTTTGACCCTCTTTGGCTGTTTTAGAGCTGGATCCTTTCAGCTTATAGTCTGTCTCTAACAATTCTCTCTCCTTTCCCCCCTGCCCTTCTCTACTTCCACAACTGAACTCACTTTTCCATACTCCCCATTCCACCATCCATCCGCTCCATATGTTTATATTTTCCTACTGCTGAGGCACGGCATGCTGACCTGCCTGGACAGAGCTCCTTTATCACAGAGATAAACATGATGTCCCCCTCACATAGAGTTTCTATCATGTGTGACCTTTCATCTTGAACTGCCATGACCTTTTTTTTATTAATGCTGTACTGTGCTGCTTGCAGAAGCCAGGAAAGAAAATCTTTTGTTTCTAGATAGAATACTGCTAAAGGACATGATACGGTCTTGTTTTTAATCCAGCTAATTAAAATCTGCATGTGCAGTGTAACTGAGAACGCAGCCTTCGCCCACCACTTTCCCACAGGCAGGGAATAAAGGCCTTTAGTGCAGCAGCAGCTAGCCACCCTTGGATAACAGAGAACAGAGCCCACAATTCATCCCAGCTTTCCTTATCATATTCGCAGAGGGCTTTCCCCTCCCTCCCTCTCTCCCTCCCCCTCTCTCTCCATGGAATCACTTACTGTAGCTATGTGCCTCTATACATCACTGCAGAATGTAATCAAGTTAAAAATATGTTAGCTTGCATTTATCTATGCTCCAGTGAGCTTCAAATACAATTCATTTCTATTAAAAAAAAAAAAGAAGAAAGAAAGAAGGGGGGAAAGGAGGAAAAAGAGAAAGAGAAAGAAAAAAGAGAAAGAAAAAGAAAAAAACAGGAAGAAAAAGAAAGAAAAAGTGTCTATTTCTAATCAAATGTCAACCCTACTTATTTTAAAACTCTTCTGCCAAGAACTAACTGAATATCACAGTTTAGCAGTTCACACTTTTGTATGTTCATTATGTTGGCTTTTTCTGGATTTACTGGATGGTTGTGGTTATTACTAAAGCTGTCTTTTGCATTTGTATGTGTGTCAGTGAGAGGGTGCCATGGAATTTTTTCTTATGAAACATTTCCTTGGTTAGTTTTTCACTTGTTGGTTTTTGTTGGGTAACTGAATTGGGGAGGGAGGAGGAAAAGGAGGGCAGCCTGGTGGGAAGGAGCAGTGAGGGCAGAATGGGAAGCACTAAAATTGAGCCTCCACCTGTTTTCTCTTTCTTCAAGTCATGTTTTATATGATGATGATGAGGTCATCAGGAAGTATAAAAATGTGCCAGGAGATTCAAAACTTGGAAGGAGATCGTACAACATGAGCAGAAAATACATTTCAGTGCATGTGCAGAGGCCCTTCCCCCAGAGAAGCACACAAACAGGCTTTCTGTGGGCATTCCCTGGTAACCCACACAAAGAGCTGCTCAAACAGCTGTGCCTTTGGCTGAGCACCATCCATGGGGCTGCTGCGGAAAATGCTGATTTTGGGGCATTAACTTCCCCAACACAGATCCAGAGGAATATACTTACAATTGTTTATGGAAGAGATTGTGAATCCTGGATAAACATGTACGATGTTGGGAAATTATTTCCTTTATTTATTGTTACAAAAGATTCATATGTGTGTTGTACTCAGGGAATGATTAAAGGTATATGAAAAAGTAATGTATTGAATTCCAATAAAGCTTATTAGGTGACATCAGTCTAACTAAAGCACCTGACACCACATTTTTAAAATATCAAAATATTTTGAAAACAGAGAACAGTATGATTAGAAGATGTCAGAAGTACCATGCTGCCTATATATTAAAATATGCCGTGTTGTTCAGGCATGAGAGTGCTTTTCATCACAATTTGGTTATGTTATGCTGAACTCTATAAGCATGAATAAAGATCTACACCCTTTTCTGCTTTTACTGCCAATGGAAGGACAATATTAAATAAGAAATAGCTACTACTAGACTTAAATAATTTTGATATATTATATTTATATACCACAACATAAGTTTTTAAGTATTTTGGAATTAGTGTCTAATCAGTGCAATGGTGATAGGCAAGAAGACATTTATCTGTATTTTACCAAGTTAAGGTTTGCTTTTTCTCATATTTTGAGGAATATAATTAATAATTGCTCTTTGATAGTGACGCCTACTTTGACACACTAAAAAGGTTGTTAATGTCAAGTCAGATATTTGATATAAATATAAAATTAGTGTTTGTATATTTCATAAGCAATATAAGATTTATGAAGCTTCATATATTCCCTTTAAGTTAGCTAATCTTAATAAATATGGCATTTTTTATTGTTGCTTAGCAGTCTTGCTTAGACATAAAATTAATGGTATGATTTGTATTCTGAGGGATGATTACAATTTTTATGGGCAGAGCCAATGTTAAGTAATGTCCTGTGATTCCATGTAACTAATAACAAAAATTAGGGTGGTGATTATTATTTTTGCCACTAATAACTGTTGTTGTAGAGCCCTTTTTAAGGAGAGGGCACATATCAAGAGCTGAAAATCAGCCCCATTGCTATGATAGCCACACATGGCAAGCAGCACAGCATAAATTCCCTCTCAAAGTTACTGAAGGATGCTGAACATCAGGGCGTGCTAAAGGTCAGGCTTAATAATGGGGTATGCCCCACAGTGAACATCTAATGTATTGGAAATCAGGATGTCTTTACTAAGTCCCTAAATCACTTTGTGCACTCAAAGCTATATCCACAAAGTTTAGCTTGTGACAGGACCCAGAAGTGTTCAGGAGGTTGTTGTCAATACACTTAATGAAAAGAGGAGGAAAACGACATTCTGTAATCCCACCTGTGGAACCTGGGCTTGCACTTCTGATGTTCTGGTTCATCTGTGTCATCAGCAACTATTTACAGGGATTCCTTGTTGGTGATACCATGGAAAACAAGGCTGAGATAGGAGGGCATACCTGAAATTTTGTGTCAATTTTTTCATAGTTTTCAATTCCCATTTCAAAAATTTATTTCAAGGTTTTTGAATTTTCGTAGTTTATACACCCACTTTTAATGCTACCTTTTTATTAATCTTGTGCACAGCAGATATATACTGATCTTTAAGAACTAAAGGGGATATTCTACCCTAAGTGAAAGTTCAGAAAGCTGAGGAGGCTGACATGTCATAGGTGGCAATTATTTAAAATGTTCAGCTATGGCTGCAGAAAAATCCCCTTGAAAATGACCATTCTTCTTTCCTATACCAACCCCGTATCAAAGCAAGTACTTAAATCAGTGCCAAAAGGAGTGAAAAGAATAACTGTGATTAAATTCCTTTTGATGCTGCAAATTCCCCTCCAATCCAATTCTCAGATTTCACTGCATCCTTTCTTAATAAAAGCTGGCTGGCCCAATTGTGCAAGAATGTTTTATAAGGCTATGAAACCAAGGGCTGGTTAATCAGTCCCTTTCTGCAAACGATAAAGACCAAGGCAGCAATGCTGCAACCAAACTGATGATTCAGGGGGACAGTAGGAGGCAGCTGCTGAACAGCAAACAGAACATGAGTCACCCTCTCCCTCACTCTTGAATGAAAAAACCCAAACCAAAACAATAATATGATTAGAAATTACTTTCCCTACCCTCAGAATCAAGGAAGAGAGTGGCAGACCATCTGTTCTTGCAAAATAACTAGGTAAGTTTGTTACTGGTGGTGAATGTAACGGTGGAGCCACGTAGAAAATGGAAGAGTGATGCTGACCAAATAATCATGCCAAAGTCAGGTTTTACCTACTAAGTATAATTCAGTGCAAATAAAAACCAGCTTGGGAGCTGGGATTTAGCCTACTGCAACAATGTAGTCACAACAATAATCCTAGTAAGTAATGGGAGCACAGGGACAGTGCTTGTTATTTATAAATAATTATTTATGAGCAATGGGAAGTCTGTGGTAGCGGCAGAAGCCCGAGGCTGGTGCCCTGCAGGTACCTGGCAAATGAAATGAGGTAGGCACACACTGTCTCTCCTCCCCTCGCCAAGCTGATTGAGAGGTGTAAACTACTGAAAGAGAACAGGAGAACTAATTGCTCAAAGCATTGTAAAGACTTCTTTCTAATCATTCACCCCTTGTCTGTCAGTAAGGTCTTGGGGTTTTTTCTGGAATATGATTATGTCCAGAAGGAGCAAGATGATATTCCATTCATTTCAGCATTAAATTGAAAATGAGTCCTTGGAAGCTCTTCTTCTCTACCTGTGTTAAGAAGCCTTGAATGCCTTTAAAGAAAAACCAACTGAAATCCACTTTTCCAAATTCAAGCCCGATGCTGTTCCCATTCATATTGGTTGGATCAGTGCCTCCCTACTCCAACATCAGGTTTCTCTCTTTCCCTGCAAGAAATGAAGTCCTGAACTCTACATTTACATAACTTCAGGAAGACAGTTTTGGACAGGAAGAGTATCCAAAGTTCAGTTTTCTGAAGCTGTGCCCACAAGTAACTAGCCAGAGTTTGGCCTTCTCAATGTGTTCACTTCCTATGAGGATGGCAGTATTCTGACATTTAACATCAATACAGTAATCCAAAGAAAAGCAAAATAACATGTTTGACACATTTTCTGGTACCAAGGGTTTATCACTGACTGCTGCTGTTATTTAAAAATACTTGCATAGATATATGTAGCCTTTCTAATTTTCCCAAAAGAAATGGGAACAGGATTATATCTGAGCAAGCTAGCTAAACATTTACTAATGTGACAAAAATAATTCATGATTCATCTCACTTTAACTTTTTTGTATATTAAACTTTGAATAATTTCTCTGAGACAGACAAGTACTATGCATATGCATGGCCCAACACTTCTACCCTGCTCCCTGTTGCTATGGAAGGATTGGGATAACTCTGTTTGCAACAGATCAGGTAGGACATTAGTAGCAGCAAACCTTTTATTATCACTGCTCTACTTTTTGGGTTCCAAACAGCTGAAATGTACTGGGTGCATCCCTGATAGCTTTAACCTATGGAAAAAAAAAAAAAAAGGAACATCTTTGAAAGTTTCAGTCCAAAATTTAGCCAGCATCAGATCTGGCATAATCTGTTTTTCAGAGGCAAATGTGAGTGCTTAGAAGGAAATACTCCTGAACATATGTAGTTGTTGCAGTTTACTTCTGATGACATCTTTGGGAAACACACTGAAACACCCCACAGGAACAAGGAATGCACAAAGCCTACAAGCTCTTCACCAGGTGGAAAAGTCATTCTGTGTCAGCTAAGAGACAAAATGAAACACAAGAGACAGAGCTCAAGACACATGAGCTTTCTGAATGAAGGCAATTGAAAGGTCAAAAGAATAATCTAAGTGATCAGCAAGGTGGTGAGGCACACACCAAAAGTCAACCTCAGGTGTGCTTCCAATCAGCTGCTTGTTTTGTGAAAACATCATTTCAACCTTATTTTTTGCACCTGCAAGATACCTGGATTAGCCTGATACTTGACATGTGCCCTAAGAGTTTGCTCTATTATTTGCTGGGGTTGTGTTAGGGCCTGGCCTTGGTGCTCTGGCTCAGGGTGCTGCATGTTTTGTTTATATGTTACATTTATATTCTCTTTTCCTTGGCTTTGCTTCTAGAAATCTATCAACAAACCTCCATATTTTTGTTTTTGTTTGTCATTGTCTACCTTTTTTTCTTCTGAAAAATGATGCCTGTCATGGCTTGAAAGTTACTAAATGTCCTTTATGTAAACCTGCAAATGCTCATCAAGATTCTTTGACTTCTGTTTAAGGTCTTTCTCTGAATTGTTTTCTTTTAATTTCTAGTTATGGTATTTTCCTCATCTTTTGTCTCAAATGATTTTCTTTAGCTAGCAAAATTTGTGATTTCTACTTTCTAATTTTGTTCTCTCTTACATTTCAAAGTGCTTGAAGCATTCTGATCCTTTATAAAAGTCCTTGCTTAGATATGCTTTTTTCAGAGACTCAGCTGCTCACACCATGTTTTTTCTAAGAGTTTTTTTTTATTTTGATGGTTACTACCCTGACAGATGGAATTCTTGACTCTTCCATTTGAATCTGGTAAGTAATCTAAAAAAGGTTAGGCGGCCTTGGTGTCACTTGTGAGATTGGGATTTCCTTTCTTTCTTTATTTACAAACAACCAAGAACCTTATTGGTTTCTATAGTGAAGATGGAAATATTGCCTTTGGAATTAAACTGAGGTTCAGGACCATTGTCTTAAAAGCAGTGAATTTAGGAGGCAAATGTAAACTTTGTTAGTGTGATGTTAGTGTTCCTTTGAAGTATGTTTCAAGACATGAGAAGTTTTAATTAATCATGCTTTGAACTTAGTATATGAGCTGACTTTTTATCTCTGACTTTGACTTGATTAGCTTGAAAATACTACTGATTATAATACTATTTAAAATTTGTTTTTAGAAATTCTTTGTAAGCTGCCTTGAAGAAGATAGTAACATAAATTTAAGCAGTTGTAAAACCCTTCCTTCCATTTCTAAGCATTTACTCTTGGAACAAATCCTGCTGAAATCCCTGGGAGTAAGGGACAATCTGGTCCATGAACTGGGAGAGTTGCTAATCTTATTCTTACCATTGCTTTGTCTTGCCTGGTATCCTGCTTTGTGTTTGTCAGGCTCACTATGGAAATAAATTATCCTTTACCAATCTCTTGTTGGTAGATTTAAATAAGTCTTAGAAGATTAGTGAGACACAGCTTTTCCCTGCAGAAACTGTGCCAGTTTCACTCTGTGGCATCCTGAAGATCCAGTCATTTTATTAGTTTGATTTTAATAACTATTTCAAAGTAATGCCTTGAACAACGAGTAAAGACTCTTCTGAACAAAGGTACAGCACTTGTTACCTCCAGTCTTCTGAAAGAGCTGTTGTTTGCATATAGTCTGAAATTTTAGTTTCCTCATAACTTGCCTGTCTTGTGGGTCTGGTAATTAAAAAAAAAAATAAAAAATCATATATTGGCAATTCCAAATCTTGCACAGCTGCTCCTGCTTATTACAAAACCAACCAAACACCTCCCCAACCCCCAAAAAACAACCCCCCAAAAATCCCAAACCTAAAACAAAATAATGAACCCCAAGAAGTTTTCAGATTAGTGATCCCCTGATGTTCTGAGCAAAGAAAACTGGTGCAGGAGAATAATAAAGCTCTCCAACAAAATGCCACGGATTTTCTATTGGCTTTCTTTAGGCCCTTCTAACCTAATGCCATCACTGAGTGTTGTATGAGCTTTTTACTTCTGATGAACTGGCTGACTTTTTTTCAACACCTCTCAGCTTGTGATAAACCCTCCAATTCATGCCCCAGCTTCCTGTTCCTGATATGCAGAACATGTCAGAACAACTGGCCTAACTAGAGATTAAAAAGAAAAAACAAAAAACAGCAAACCAACAAAAGAAGCCCACAAAAAAAAAAAACAAACCCATAGAGAGAGAAACTATAAAACAAAAAATAGAGAAGTACAAACACCAACCCAGTATGAGCTTCAGGATGTTAAAATCAAGATTTTGGAGATTCTAGAGATTCAGTTGTCGTGTAAATGAATCTGAGTTTTTTTGTTGCTGCTAATATAAATTTCTTTGGCTTGTAAAAGATTCAACTAATGCATGGCTGTTTCTCATTAGTGGTGGCTGTCACTAAAATGAATATGTTGCTGAGTGTTCAGTTTCTGGGAAACGTGGTTGAAACACGAGCAGCTCTCTCGATGCAAAGCTCAGAGTCAGATGTTTTCAGAGGGGATGTTCCCCATTAAGTAATGACAGGGAACCATACGGAACACATTACAAATCGAAATACTGATTGATGAAGTGCCTGTGGTCAGCTTTCTACAGAAATGAGAATTTTGAACGTATTATCACGTCAGCATGGAATTGATCTCATGTACAATCACATTTTGTTTTAATTTCTTTTTTGCTTTACAGTCTCACACGTGCTGTTCCAGATCACATTTATAGTGAGCAGAACCTCAGACTAAAGGAAATAAAGCATCAAGTTTGAGCTCTGATGTTTCATTGATTTAGCCAAGTTCACAGAAGCCAAATATGTCTGGGTTTGTTCACGCAGCTGGTGAGCTATAAAGTCTTTCTCCCTGTAGCAAACTTCTCCTCTCCTTCCAAAAGCTGGGAGAAGGGTCTCAGAGTTTGCTGGAGCTTGCAAGCCTTGGGGAGGGAGAAGTGGGGTCCCCTGGTCAGGTGGAGCAGGTCTTGTGTGGGATTGCATTTATCAGACTAAAAGCTCCTCTTTGTCTTCTGCAAAGGAGATGCTTTCCTTCTTCCACTTAGCTCATTTTCAGGGGTTCAGTGAGGAAAACCAATTGGTTCATGCTGACTTTAGGGCAGGATTGCTTGATCTGTTTGCATTCAAGTTACTTATTACTCTAGCTGCGAGCTCACGTTTGTTTCAGATACAGTGACCTCTTCTGTTTTACACAGAAAGCAAACAGGGCTGATCACATGGAACGTGTGCACACAAATTGCAGTCAGTGTGTGTCTGAGTCACAGCATATTTAAAGAGGAATGTATAGTCAAATGGTAAATTTAAACCTTGGGTCAAAGAAACTAGCTCCTTTTTTTTTTTTTTTTTTTGCCAAACAGTTCTTAAATGGTGCTCCAGTAAGAGCCTGAGCTGGAATAGACTTAGGCACATATTCAGCACAGTGTTATGAACACTTGAATGTTTCTGTTCCTGAGATCCCAACAGGAGATTATCAGAGTGGTAAGGCACATCAGGGGTGAGAGCCAAGCCTTGCTTACGCCTTTGCTAATGGAAACTCACTCAAGTGAATGGAGTTGCTTGGTTTACATTTGCACTGCTGAGGCCACAGCTTGGCCTGGGACCTAAAAGTTTGAACATAAGGGGAAAATAGCAATCAAATGTCTGCTAATGCCTAGAAATGTGAACAGTGGACTGCGTCTAAAAATTAAAAGCGAGAAGAGAGAAATATCAGGCATACATGTAAAGCACAGGGGTAAACTTTAGGGTCTATTTTTTCATAATCATTGATTTCAGACAATTGAACTTGATTATTTGGAATTGTTAGGAATGCAGAATCCTTAGCTGAGCTCTCTGAAAATGAAATCTTTGAGGCTTACAACAAAAATCAAGTCTCTTAGGCCTCTTAAATACATGTGAGTGGTTTTGGTTGATTTTTTTTCTAAGAATTAGCCATGGTAAACTGTCTTTCAGGGATCTGATTTCTGCCCTTCCTACTTCTACAGATGTTCTGTACAAATGCAGAACAAATGTACCTTCCTGATAAGCAATTTGTTACTTTTCACTCTATGTTTATTCATGTCAGATATATTCACTGGTATTTAAGCAAACAATAGTGTTTAAGTGCTTAATTATTTCAAAGGATAAATAAATGTGGAATGAAAGGAAGAAACATTTACAAGCAGCTGTTCAAGGATATCAGATTTTAAGTTATCTGTAGCCTTCATAATTATTTCAATGTTCTTGTGTTATTAAAAATGTAATGCAGATGTCTTAGTGATAGTAAAGATGAGTAATTAGCTGAGATTCTACTACCTTTCAGACACTTAAGTCAGGAAAAGAATGGAAGTCTTTTTGATAATGATGGTTAATGATTGGCAGCAGTTGGTGGGGACTGAAGGGCTTCCTGGCAGGAGGAAGGTTGTCCTTCAGACCGCCTTCCCCATGTACAGTTTTCTTACCATGCACAAACACCCTGCAGTCTTCGTGGCTCTTCAGCCCAGCACTACGAGCTCTGCTCTCAGAAATGTTGCAATTGTATTTTCAGTACTGTCCAGGAACTGCAAGTTTAAACTT
The DNA here is from genome assembly GCA_013399225.1 of Rhipidura dahli. Lineage (NCBI taxonomy): Eukaryota > Metazoa > Chordata > Aves > Passeriformes > Rhipiduridae > Rhipidura > Rhipidura dahli. Next base: position 437,883 of record VXAC01006820.1, on the reverse strand, counting down.
AGATTGGGCACAGGTTAGGAAAGATTCACTGAGCTTTCACCTGGCATGAGCTTCAGATGTCACGAATCCTGCCAGTCTTGGAGGATCAAATATTCCAAAATCCTCACTGAATCTGCTCCCCCAGCCCAAGATGAGCAACAGTCACAGTCCTTATCTGGACAGGAGAGCATCTCAGACCCTGTGCCTATCTCCAGGAGGACTCTCAGTGTGGGACATTCCCACAATATTCTGTTTGGCCTGGGATAGACAACTGAGGCTTTGGTGCCAGAAAGATGAATTAGTACTGGACTGGATGCACACGTGCACATTCCTGGCAGTGTAACCAGTAGGAGGTTTTGTGACTTCTAGGCTTGTTCTGCTATGACAGGAAGCAAGGGTGTGGTTCCTGGCTCCTGAAGCTGCTCCAAGCAAGGGCTGAGCAGGCTTGCCCTGCAAACCCCTGGCTATGTGCCTGAGCTGCTCTCCTGAGCTGGAGCTAGCACCGATGTCAATGTGTGGTGAACAAACTTAGAGCTGCAGAATGAGGTCAATCAAACCCTTTATCTGCAGGCTTGGGCTGCCTTTTTTTCTTTCCAGCACTAGGCACCCTAAAACCAATAGACTACCTCAATGAACTTGAGGTTTTCCCATGGATCAGATGAAAAAAGGATATTTTTCTCTTTTTCCTTCCACTAAAAGTTTCTGAGCTTCTAGTGGGACCTAAATCAGGGAATTGGGAATCTAGATATTACTGAATTAATCTTCTCCAGAACTTTTTTTTTCTTGCATACATGAAGATAACTTAGTTTTGTCCCAGATAAAAGTATTCAGACAGCATTACATGAATTGCTATAGCTGTAGTAACCATTTTCCTCAAGCATATGTTATGGACAGAGAAGACTTGCCAATATAATCATCACTAATGAAGATTTCTATTTCCTTTCATTACTATATCTTCTGAATGGCCTTTGTTCAATCTTGTTCCTTTGAAGAGGATTGTTTTAATTTTTAACTTGCCAATTCTTACACATTTCAGCAACCTTAAAAAGAATATTTTCAAAATGCTCAGGTAGATGAAGACTTTCTCTCTTTCTCAGATGTGATCTGGTGCTTACATGTGGGCCTGGAAATGTTATTACCTGCCAAAACTCTAGTGAATCTGGTGTGATACAGACATCTAAATCTTCTGAGACTCTTGATTTCGTACAGAAGATCTGGCACTAGTACAACCATTTAGGTTACTGGTATGTGTTTTTATTGAAAAACATCCCAGTACAACAACATTCATAGACATAAAGGCATCCTATGTTATTTCTTCCCTGTACTGCTATTTCCTTTCTAGATTGAAGTAGGTGATACTGCTACGTGTACCAGTATAACTGCACCAATATTGAATGTTGTATTAACTATATCTGACATCTTGTTGAAAGTTGTGACAGGTTCCTAAGTGCTAGTCTGTTCTGCAACTAAGATTTAAGGTCTAATTCCACAAAAAAATCTTTGCTTTCTTGTTAGATTGGGGCTTTTTGTCTCTTTGGTTCTCTTGGAAGATTTTTCTATGGTTATGTTTATGCTGCCAAATTGGATTGGGATTCAGGTTTCAGGTAGGACTTTGAGTGTTATTATTTCTGTCTCATAATAATGACAAAACAAGGATTAGGAATAGTGTGAATGAAGAGTAAGGCTTGAAGTTTTTGACGCAGAACTGTCACCAGAAATGAGTCCATGCTAATGTTGCACTTTTATGAGACTAATTTTGAGCTTTCCTAGAATTTTTCAGGCAGCCATCTGAGATCTAAACAGCAAGGCTGCCTAGAAAGTAAACAAATCCTTTTAGATGTGGTGAGCAGATCAGATTAGATATGAGTTCCAAGAATGTACAAAATTAAATCTATTTAATTTAACAACAGAAATGTTACTGCTTAGTGATAGCTCACACATGACTCATCTCCAGTGTCGCAACTCCATTAACCAGTGAGATTGGACGCAGAGATGACTGTTCCTGGTCTTGCTGGGAATATCAGTAAGAATCCTAACCACTGCCAGTTGTGCTGGTTTTCAGCCATATGTTAGTGGTATGCAGAAAAAAAAAATATTCTAAGTCACACCAAGTAGCAATGGTTACAGCTGTTGGATTTCCATGGCCACTCCAGGGCTCATCCCATTAGAATACCACAGCTGGATGATCACATCTGGCCATCAGAGCACAACTTGGGGTCCACTGTTTCAACACCAAAACTGGTTTGGACCTGGGCTTCCTAGTCAGGATCACGTACTGATGTGCAGTTTCAGTCCTGTTAGGCTATTGATTATGTAACACTATTCATTATTATTTTCCAGAGTGACATGAGATTTCCACCACCTTTTGTTTTTCTGGAATGATGTGGGACACAACCCTCACAACCCTTCAAAAACAAAAAATCCCTAGGCCTCTTCTTTTTTCTGACCATCTCACCTGTATGGTGCAAAATTGTCTTTGCTAGGAGACTCAGCTGTTACTTCAAAAACACTCATGCATTGTACAGTTTTGCTCCTTTTTATCCCTCTGATTTTTTCCTGAATTGTCTGATTACTGAAAAGCATCAAATACAAAAGGAGAACATAAAGCAAAGGTAGGACTTTTCATTTGCTTGGGGCCACTCGGCTCCCAAGAGATGTGAAACAAGAGGGCCCTTCTAAATCCGAGAGAAAGAGCATGTTTTTCTGTAAATGGTCTCACATTCTCTCTTGCTCTCACTTGCTTTAAAGCATACATCTGACACAAATTAATCTGCAGGGTTTTTAGTCATTTCCCATCCGCTGCTGGGGCAAATTAGACTTGCTGATGTTGTTTTGGCCTAACCCTGAAGCAGCATGAAAGGAATGGCCCAGAGGGAGAGCGAGCATGTTCTCCTTGGCTCTTCTTCCATGTACTCTCCAGTCTGTTCAACAGAAAAATTAGTTCAATTGGCCTGAAAGGCACTGGGAGATTGAAAACCCCTCTGTAGTACCTTAAAGAACCAAAATTAATTAATTAATGTGGAGACCATTATGTGAGGTTACCATATGAATGAGTAAGTGGACTGCCTGAGTTACAGAGCAGGAAAAGAGGAAAGGATATCTGAGGTCAGACTTGTCAGGGTAAAGGAATCCTAAACAATGAGGGCATTGGTTTAAGATTTGAGGAAGAATTTGAAAAAAGAGCCCTGAGAGTGAAATTAAATGAAGCATGGGAGAGTATTAGTGGAGATTAGCAGTGCAGTGAAGGAATCAAGAGCAGACTGCCAATTGCCCCTAAGCACAGGCAGCTTTAACTGGGCTGATGCAGACAGGAATTAGGCAGTACTGGAGTCGGACTGAAAACTGTTTTCTTGAGCAATGTTAAAGAGTTTCTCTTCCACGCCCCCTTTTTTTCACTGACTTCTGAAAGTGAACATGCCCCTGTCTCAGATGCATGTGGGTTTGGGTTTTGTTGGTTGGATGGTTTCCTTGGGTTTTTTTTTAGGGTTTTTTTTTGCCATGCAGACTTGACAGAAGCAGATAAAGCGGAGTCAAGATTTGAAAAACACTCGGGCACTTTCAGTGTAAATGTGAGATTCACTCAGTAGCATGGGATTGTCATTGCAAATGTGCTGCTTCAGATGAGGAGAGGACAAAGCCTAGTGACACTAATGAAATGAATGGCTGTGCTTACAGTTGAAGTCTGGGGAGACATTAGTTTACCAGTAGATACTGGTTTAGTGAAAACATGAAACATGAGTGCTTACAGTGGTCTAAATTTTTCAGAGCTCTTTAAGGCCATTTCAAGATTTTTCTCCTTGGAGTTTTTCTTATTACAGTTTCCAGAAAGCAGTATCTGTGATAGAACAAGTATCCACAGCACAATAACCAGCTGAAGGTGGTAATATTTCATAAGGTGTTGACTGCAGTACTTATTGACTTTGGTTTCATTTGCTGTCTTTTTGAAATAGTACTCACATATTCTGGAGTAAAAATCCTGACTGCTGGATATGAGTTGCTAGTGCTTTTCCTGTCAGTGACAAGCAGAATTGTTGCTAGAAGCAAGGGGAAATTGAATCATCTCTCTGAAAAGACTTTTATTGTGTGTTAAGTTTTACAGAAGACAATGGACTAGATCTTGAGTAACATTTGCAAAACCATCCAGAGAATCCCAAAGTAATACCTGCCAGAGCCTGTAGGAAGTCAGGGATCATATTTAGATCACGTTTTTCAGATATAACTGATGCCCCCAAATGACTGTGTGGTTTGGGAGGACCTCACAACTTTGGAGAACAGTAATTCAGTGTTTTGGTGTTAAATGCTGCTGTTCTGTGATAACCAAGAGCTGCTTGAATAGCTGTAAGAAGCTATTGTGGGACTTGTGAGACACTGGGACAGGTTGCCCAGAGAAGCTGTGGATGCCCCATCCCTGAAAGTGTGTGAGGCCAGGCTGGATGGAGTTTTGAGAAACATGGTCTAGTGGAAGGTGTCCCTGCCCATGGCATGGGGTTGGAGCTAGGTAGTTTTTAAGGTTCCTTCCAAACCATCCTGTGATTGTATGCCCATCTTTAAAAAGCTGTACTGTATCTTTAGCAATAAGTACTCTGTGTAATCCTGTGTTTTACAGCTGGAAGTCTCCAACACTGGGGTTTAGACTTCCAAAGCAGCCCCTACATTCTCTTGGGGCATCAAGGGGACCTGTGTGCCTAAACTGCCTCTGGGACTGAAATGCTTATGTTGCCTCGTGCAGAGTCATTCCTGAAACTTGAGTCGTTTATGTCCCTTAAACATCAGGTGCTTCTGGAAAGTGGGGGGAGAGGTGGACCCTGACTGTCTGCAGTCCTAACAGTTTTCAAGGGACACTGAAACTGCTGGCTGGCGTTCTGAAGTGGAGTGAATTAGTGGAATCCACACAAATGTCACTTCATTGCATAAACTGCATTTCAGAAGCAGATTGGATGACATTTTCCAGTGTTCTCTTTTGCAGCAATTGTTTCATTTCTCTGCAAAAGAATAATTTAAGTAACTGGAATTTTCCTGCAGGATAGGAAAACATGACCCCTCTTCCAGCCCTTTCTTTTTTATTTTCCCATGTATTAATTTAATTGAAACCAAAATTGTATGAAATATTAAATACCATTAAAGTCCTCCCATAACTAGGGCTAGAGCTGTGTGGAGAATACTTTTCTAACCTGCACAACTTTTTTGTTTTCCTTTCATGTTCTGCTCTGCAACAAAACCAAACCCTTTTAAAGGCAGGAGTACTTGTGCTTGTGCTGCTACACAGGTGTTAGCATTATGAGAGTGGTATATAACCCCCCAGAAGTTTCAGCTTCAAAATACCTCATTTTTTTCCCAACTAAAGAAAAGGTTGCTAATAAAAAGTGAACTGTTCCATGATTTCATTCTCTCTTCAGAGCTCGAACAGGCTTGCTCGCAGGGCAGTGTCCTTCAGCTGAGTGCTCTGCAGGTTAATATGAAGGCCATGAAAAGCCTGAAGTTGGTAGGAATCAACACAGAGTGTCACCCCACGTGTGCTTGGCCAGTCTGCCTTCAAAACACACCTTGCAGCCTGGCTGAGTGAGGATGGAACTCCCCTTGGGAAGCAATGTTGCTGTGGGAGACTTGAGACTCAGTCACCAGCACTATGGCTGTCATGCAGGACTTCACTGGGAGCTTTTCAAGCTAGGCCTGACTGATATGTCCCACCTGCTCTAGAGGAGCTGTGTGTGAGGTGCTTAAGCTGAGCTTTGCAGAGGAGGTGAGCTCAGGCAGTCAGCTGTGGGTGCAGCTGCGAGGCAGAACTACCTGTGGAGCCACAGACGAGGCCAGTCTGTGATGGCATGTGAATTTGGACACAGCAGAAAGCTGCCAGGAAGCCCTCCAGAAAAAAACCTGGGCCAGATCTGTGTCTGCTTTTTTTTTTTTTTTTGGTTGTTGTTGGGGTTCTTTGGTTTGGGTTTTTTTTTTGGTTTTGGTTTTGGGTATTTTTCATAAAAGAGAAAATCACACCATATAAATGAGAAGCAAAGACAAAGCTAAAGTGGTTTTGCTTAACTCTAGAGATAAACAAGCTGACAGAGGAATTGCACACCCTCCAAGCAGTCTGCATTGCTTCTGCTAACAATAACATATGTGATGCTCCTGCTAATTCTGACTTGACCATGGTGTTACTCAACATACTGTCCTGCAGTCCAGCACCAATTGCTCAACATACGGCCTAAACAGAGTTAACAGCTGAGTGTGACTTTCTGTTAACATCATGTATAATGGCCAAATTTTGCCAGTTATTAATCTAATCAGTACTGGAGGACATGTTTAGCTAACAATACTTTTTCTAAGAAATAAATTCCAGGCAACGTATTCCCGAGCAATAAACTACCACTGTTTCTCCATTCCCATCTGAATAACACACAGTAACTTTTTATTGAAAGATTTTTGTGTTACTTCAAACAGACTTTAACCCTGATATGGCTTCTTCATGAAATCTAATTTAAAAAACGTGATTTCATTTTAAGAGGTTTTTCTCTGTCCTAGCCAGTTCAAAGCAATTAGAAATCTTTTGCCTTAGAGCCCACATAGGAGAGATTTGAATTACTTAAACTTTCAAGTCTTTTTCATGGGTGAACCACAAATATATTAACTTTCAATGATTCACAAATTAGGCCAATGAAAATAAAGCCAGGGAGGCTGGTAGCTTCATACTTTCTAAGATTTTGTGAAGGTTTTGGGGTTTTTAAAAATTATTTTAAAAAATGGAAAACAGCCAAAATCAAGAAAAAATGAGGGACACATGAAAATAAAAAACCTACATAGTTCTTTTAAAGGTTTCTGAATAACTAATCCATCATTAAGATTCCTTTTAATGGCTGGTGCTCCTTCTAATTGGCTAAAATACTTAAGAAAGTATTTCAGTGCAATCATTAGCATAGAAAGCCTGATTGTTTATGCCTTTTGATCACTGATGGCTATCAGGGAATAAGCTGGCTTTTAATATTCTTGAGAAAGATGTGTAGAGTTTTGCCTGCCATCCATGCTTCTTGCTTGTAATACTATATGCCTAAGATCCTTAACTTGCATGGAGATATCATCTTATTTCCTCCCATCAAATGTTTTCATAATAAATGCCCTTTTTGTACCGTCTTTTATGTGCTATCCTAGGAGCTCCTTGGGAATCAAACAACTTAGAAGAAAGGGGGAGAGAACATGTTGTGAGGACTATATATGTTGTGCCTTGGAGATAAATACTGGCTTTGAGATTTTTGATGATGCATCTGACTTCCTCTGGTTCAGTGTGAAGGGCTAAATGTGCTCTAGGGGCTAAAACCATCTGCCATCTGGATTTCATGTCTTCATTTTTGACCCAGGTCAACAAGATCCACCAGAGTGGTGATAAAGGTATTTACACAAAGAAATATATGCACTGGTTTTGGTTTGGCAAACCAAAGGCATGTTCTTTTGCTTTGAAAATTGAGAAGGAATCCTTTCAGGTGAAGGCTTCCTACAACATTTCTACTGTTTCTAGCCTTGAGACATGAATGCCTTACTGGGTTTTGCCTTTGGTTCTTTCAAATCAGCCCAGAGGCAAGATGCCTGCTGTGAAGAATGACAAATTATAAGCTGGCTGGTCTGGTGACCTACTTTCTGTACCCAAAATAGTCCATGGCATTTGTCATGGGCTAAATTCATTCTTAGTGTCAGTGCATGCTTGGTCCTTAGTGATACATGGTAATAGAAATCGAAGGATGAGGAGCTGTTGTCTCCCTGAAAAGCAGGGAGGCCCTGCAGAGCATCATCAACAAGTTAGGGAGGTGGTCAATCACCAGCCATGTGAAGCTCAACAAGAGAAAAGATTGGATTCTGCCCCTGGGATGGGACAACCCTGGGTGTGCAGACAGACTGGGGAAAGATGCTGGAAAGCAGGACTGTGGAGAGGGACCTGGGGCTCCTGGCCAGTGGCAAACTAAACATGAGCCAGCAGTGCCCTGGCAGCCAGGAGGTCCAAGCATGTCCTGGGGGGCATCAGGCACAGCATCACCAGCTGGGCAAGGGAGGGGATTGTCCTGCTCTGCTCTGCACTGGAGCAGCCTCACCTCCAGTGCTGGGGGCAGGGCTGGGTGCCACAGTGTAAAAAAATATTACTGTCCAAAGGAGGGCAACCAAGATGGTGAAGGGCCTTGAGGGGAAGCTGTATGAGGAATAACTGAGGTCACTGGGTCTGTTCAGCCTGGAGGAGACTGGGGGGTCATCGCAGTTACAGCTTCCTCATGAGGGGTAGAGGAGGGGCAGGCACTGATCTCTTCTCTGTGGTGCCCAGTGAAAGGACTCGAGGCAGTGGCCTGAAGCTGTGTCAGGGGAGGTTTAGGTTGGATATCAGGAAAAGGCTCTTCCCCCAGAGGGTGGTTGGGCGCTGGAAAAGATTCCCCAGGGCAGTGGTCACAGCACCAAGCCTGGCAGAGCTCAAGGAGAATTTGGACAATGCACATGGTGTGACCCTTAGGCAGGTGCAGTGCAGGGCCAGGAGTTGAATTCTGTGATCTTTGAAGGCACCTTCCAACTCAGCTTATGCTATGATTCTGTGAAATTCCTTAGAACCTACAATTTTACTGTCAGGGATCTGTAAATGTATCTTTTCTGGACTGAAACCAGCAAGAACTTCATACTAAAGAAAACCATTCTGTGTGCACACATGAAGCTGAAATTTTGATCTAGAGAGGGACTGTACAGGTTGTACAGTCCTGCTGCTGTCTTGGGCAGCAGCCAACAGTAAAGCTGATTTTTAAAGTCTGTCAAATCTAGTGTCAAAACGTTCTTTGTTAGGTAGGTAGATAGGGGCATTTTATGCTAATCTGCTTCAGAGTAAGGCTAGAAAGCAGTTTTTAAAACCACACTTGTTTCTGAATTCAACAGTATGCTTCATGAATCATAAGCTCATACTGTGCTCATAGGTAGGCTCCATTATTCTGAGCTGTCTCTCAAAATGTTGATGGGAGCACACACAAGGAAGCTGAGCTGAGTGAATAATGGCCCAGTGAATTATTATGATACGTCTTGCTTAGGTTCAGGATCTCTTAAAAAAAAATTATTTGGAGGGGGAATATTTCCCACTGATGAGAAACTTCCAAGTCCTGGAAATATGAGCTGTGATCTCTAGCTACTCTCTGCCTACATGTGCTCCCTTGCTGCTCCTGCACACAGGCCAGAGGATGCAAATGAAACCTTTGGTTCTGGAAAGCCACATCTCCCACTCTCCCTCTCCCCCATGTCCTGCTTTCTGCTAGCATGTTTGCCTGTAGAAGTCAACCCTGTGAACATTTGCAAACACCAGCAAAAAAAAAAAAAACAAAAAAAAACAGGCCAGGAACAGCAACCGTTAAAGCTTAACAAAAAAAAATGTTAATAGTCACAGAAAATAGGTGGTTTTTGTTCCCCCCACACCTCCCTCTCAGCTATCCTCTTAGGAGCATTTTGCTGGGAAGGAAAATAATTATCATGACTGCTGTTACAGGTTGATAAATGTTTGATTTAGGCAAAGTTACAGATTCAATTCCTTGTTTTTGCTTACACAGACTCTACAATGTCTTTCGGAAAACCGTTTCAAAAGGTCTTTGAATCATTGTAACTTAGTTGCACCAAAAAGTTCAGCTGCAGTTGCTCATTTCCAGTCAACTTAGCCTGTAAAGGAAAAGAAACCTGAGGAGGGCAGTTGTTTCAGAATGAAAGGTGTGATGGCTGCCCACTCAGCTATTTAGTCAGAAGTCTTGTTTAACACCACCCTGAGTTCTAGGAATTCTGCATTTAGCACCCTATTATGCTGTGTACCCCCCTCAGCGTGTATTTGGAAAGCATCTGTCAGCAGTCACAGGGAGAAGAGACAGTTTCATGAGGTGAGTGGGAGGTTATCCCTAATTACAGCTGTGTTAAACTGGCATTTTATTTCAAACCCTTCTGCTCATGTGCATGATTCACTCAATATTCTATGTGGTTATCTACCTGACTTGTGAACTCCTCTGGTGAGGAGGAAATGCCTAGCTTGGGGAAGTAGCTATGGTAGCAATTCATATAAAGTTCTGATAGTTATCAGAACAAAAGATAATGCTTAGCTTGCTGACTTCTCAGGCCTCCAATTCTGTAATGCTCAGAAAAGTAGATACACACACTGCCCACTTATCAGAAAGGGATAAAATTTGAGTATCTAAAGCATTTGACAAATCTCTCTGGACTCAAATGCATCAGTTACGATTAGTATAGGAACTAAGAGGTTTTTTTTAATTAAAAAAAGAAAAAAATAAAAAGAGAGAAAGGAGAGAAAAAGCTACAAATCTCTGCCACATGTTGAAATCGCATTTGTGGGCCTGAAAGTTTTCTTTTGACTGTACCACTTGGCCTAAAAGGTTTCTTCCTCATAGTACAAACCCTGCCTCAGAAACGTCATGGGTTATCACTTATGACCAAATTCTCCCTTCAGAGCAGACTGTATGTCTCTGTGTTCCAGCACTGGAAGGCCACAGTTTTGAGTGGGATCCATAATTAACAGCTCTGCAACTAAATCTCAAAGTTTTCTGTGCAAGGGGACCCAAAGTGTCTTTAGTTCACTCTTGATCCCTGTGCTTAAATTAAGGGCTGCTATTAATTTAGATCCAGACCTAACATGGTTATCTTACCCTCAACAATAAAGTTCAAACAGTTACAGCTCTCCATTACTTTACTGGGTAACCTCATACATAAATTTCCTGTTTATCATTCCTCTGAAAACTCCAGGGGGAAGAAGTGAAACAGAGTTCTCCAGAATAAACTCTGGTCCTCTATACATTCTGAAACATCACAGCCTCAAATGATCTAAATGGCTTGCCTTTTTTGTTACCTGAGCTTAAAGAGCCTATACCTGCCCATTTTTTTTCTAAAAAAGCAGGCTAGACTCCAAAGGAGTTATTTGAAAGAAACATTAATGTTCTGAAAACACAGAGTGTGTCCCTCCTATGAAGGGCTTGTCCTAAAGCAGCAGATCTAGCAGGTCTTAAAGGGCAACATGGGAATTTAATAGGTTTCCTTGTTTAATTAAAGGAAATGATTTACCTAACTTGCAACTCTCTGGTGGATAGAGCTGCAGGAATCACACAAAATTTTCTGCCTAATGGCTGTTTTCAGTAGGTGCTGAACTATATTGTGTTCTCATTTCAGTGTAGGAGTTTTCTATTTTTAAGAAACTGTTAGACAGCAGTTATGTTCCATACTGTTATATTTATTTCCACTTTAAAACTCAGACTTTATCAAATTTTCATCATCTCATAGGAATTTTCATGGTGATTTACACTTCTTAATATTCTGTAACCAGTAGCAGGCACTGGTCCCCATCTTCCTTTTGTGCTCTGAGCACCTGATACGTGATGCTTTTTTAGCTGGCTTGGTTTTGCACTGTCCTGAGCAAGTACTTGCTAAACATTATCTGTCACTAGATTTAATAACATCTCAGTGTAGCACCTGGCACTGTCCTGACTAGCAAGGATCACTATTGAGGCTTAGAATACCTAGCTGTTTGACTCTCACTGTTCACTGGGCCATTTTTGTAACATTGGTCTCAGAAACTTTTCTGTAACCATCAGCTCCTTTTCAGACACTTTTGAGTGTTCCTTGTGATGAGCTGGCACAAACAGTCATGCTGTGTGATAGAAAATCAGTCCAGAAGGTGCATTTTACAAGCTGGTATTTTAAAAAATCCTTATTTTCCCCTGTTTAGCTGCCTGGTCACATCTGTTTGGCTATTTCCTTGTAATCTGATGAAACTGATAGAGTAAATGTTTGCAGTGAATAATTCAAACCTTTCTGAACTCCCCAGCTCTTTACTTTCCCCACAGATTTCCATGTGATTTAAAGAAATGGGTTTACCCCATGGTATTGTTTAGCAATCCAGATGTACCAATCCTGAGCTGAAAAGGTTATATTTTAGGAGGAATGTAATTGTTGAAAGTACATAATTAATCTTTTCAGTGAGCATCCTTATTTCCCTTGGGATGAAGACATTAAATTTGGACTTGTATTTTGAGTTATGTAGGAGGCTTAAAAATTACCAGGGAAAGTTTTGAGTCAGTCAGAATCACAATTTTTTCAAACAAATTCCAGCTAAAATTATTATCACATTCATTGCTCTTCTGCTATAGCTTTTCTACTGAATGCAATAAGAATATTTTGTTTGAATATAATATGTTGATAGTTTCATTTCCATATCTCAAAATCTGCTGTTATCTGCTTCCCCTAAAAGATATGCAGAAGAATTCCCTGCCTCCTTTTCAGTCTGTGTCTGTATTTCTAGACATGCTTTATCACCAAAACATTCCTGTTTACGTATTCAAGACATACAACACAGTACACAAATTGCTACCCATAGAATAAATTCAGGTATGAACATTGTATAATTAACTCCAAGACTTCCAAATTACATATTGTACTAATTGCATGTAAAGAGGCAAATTACATGGCCAGAGTTGCCTGTTGCTGCTTGTGCAAGTTTGCAAAGCACAGAGCCTCCTCTATCTATACCGTGATTCTCCAGCTATCAGCCTGCTGAGGTTTGATGACTCAGAAGCAACTTTTCCTAAGGTCAGTACAGGTCACTGAAGTATCCTTGGAGATTTAAGTTGCAGCTTTCTTACATCCTGACTCAGCTAGGCTTCTGATTCTTGGTTCAGGCTCACGACCTTCCTTTGTTTTCCTGATTAGACCGTGGAAGTTGCAAAATACTGTTGGGAAGTCTATGTGGGAGAAGCATGTTTTCCATACAGTTTTATTGCAGTCAGTGAGATTCTCAGTGCTAGGACACTTCATTAAAAGTTGGATAACAACTATTAAACACTCATTCATGACACTTTGTTCCCCTAATATCACAATGCAGTAATATTAGGGGAACAAAGATGAAAGTGTTTTCAAAAGACTATCTTGATGAAGCTGAAAAAATAATTTACCCAACATTTCAGGTGATAGTTGTCCCTTTCATTTTCTAACTAGGATTTAGGCAGGTTGCTGTCTGGGATCTGAGTATCACAACACTTGGGGTGATACAACGAAAACCTGCAGGAATGTCCAGATGAAAGTGCAGAAGCAAAATTACACCTTTGTGCATATCTTCTTGATCCTAACACCACTGAATCTAAATGTCTTTGTATTACCTAAAACCACTGTGTCTTTCCAAAATTAACCTCAGAGTTGGAAACATTGCAAGGGGAAGGATTGAAGAAAGCTCTTGCATTGTACTGTCATTCCAGTCCTGTATTTTGCAGACTTTGAGCATCTCATCTATGTTGTATGTCGTGGGGATATTGTGCTAGAGAGGGGAGATTTAAAGCAAGGAGAATTACAGGGAGTAATGTATATTTTCTCCAAAAGCATAGTGGCACTTTTGGAAGAAACTAAGCAGCATGGAAAGAGGTAGTAATTTGGAGAGTCACACTCACCTCTGGAGAGGCAGCAGTATTGTACTGAGCTTTGTGTTTGAGTTAGCCTTCCTAGGCAATGAAATATGTGTGTGTAACACGGTGTGATTCTTGGGGCTGTCCTGTGCAGGGCTGAGAGATGGACTCCGATGATCCTTTTGGGTCCCTTCCAGCTCAGGATATTCTATGATCCTACCAATGTTACTGTCAGTATGGACTCCCAATAGAGCACGTCAAGCATGCTTAGTGGTCATCCCTGTTTTTTGGCAGCAAGTTTTTGGGGGCCCTTTTAGAAACAGAGGATCTAGGCCCTCAATCCTATGACCACCCAGGAGAAGACAGGGTTACCTAAATTCAGTTTGAATAAACAACAAGTAAGTGTGCTGGACTGGGGGCCTCCAATGATGCCTCTCATTTCTCCTAAGAAAAGCCAGCCTCGCTGTGTTAGCAGTATAACATCCTTCCGTGATTAAAAGCACTCGTAAAGGGATGCCAGCATGTTTCTGTTTGCATCCAAACAATAATCAAGATCTCATGCAGTGATGATTTGTTGTCAGCTATTTTTCCTGCACTAAACAAGCCTGACACTAGCAGCCCACGAAGTAATTAACTCAAGTATCTGACATGGGAATCTACATTATAGCTATCAGCAGAATATCCACAAAACTGAAATAACCAGCCAAGTGGACTGATGTCCCAGGCAGATGAAGAGTGTCTCCTTGAGGTAGAAAAGAAGAAAGATGAATGTTGATAAATGGGATTTCCACTCTCCCACCCCATAAATTCATCTCTTAGGGTTTTTTTTTTTAAACAAAACTTTGAAAGAAAACACTGAGCCGCATACTTTAGGTAGAATATTGGCAACTTGAACTTTTATTTACTTATTAATTTCTATCTCCCTTTTCCAACCTTTCTGGTTTACCTTTACCCTCTTCTTAACATGCAGAAATAGGTTCTGGCATCAGTTTGCTTTTAATATCTGCCCAGGTTCCTTGATGAGACAAGATTGTGGGATGCCTTGCTGTTCAACACCTTTTATTTTTCCCTTGGGGGACTGTTGGCATCAGACACTCTGGGGCAATCAGAACAAAGAAACAGCAAAACCTTTAGGAATTCAACAGTGTGGGTAAAGTGCTCCAGCATAGGCTGGAAGAGTTGAGCTGCCCAAGATGAAAAGGTAACAGGAACAAACTGAATAAACAGGACATTAGTATTTTGACACCTTGTCAAGTTGCTCATATTTCAGGGTTTTTTTTCCTGTATGTCTTATAGAGTAAAAATAACACTCATTGTTTTGCTATCACTCCCCCTGTATTCAAGTCAATATATGGATTCTCAGTCCCTTTAAGAGTGGGGCCTGAATTGTTTTCTAATCAGGGAAAAAATATCCCATTAATATCCTCCCATCACTGTGACACTGAAAGTGAATTTCCCTTTTTTTAAAAAAGAGAAATGATTGTATGCCTCATGAGCAAGGAGTAGATATGTATAGCTAGGTCTATAAAAAAAGTTTCTTAGCTAAAGGCAGGTCCCAGGAGAGCGAATAGAGACATAAGTTTTTTTTTTTTTTTAATTTAAAGCAAATTAGATTGCTTTTGAGCAGCCAGACAAGAGCTGTAGGGTCCATATCCTTTAAGAAATTTAAGCTTTTTGCTCACAGGGTCATATTTGCACACTAAAATAAAATACTTGTGGGCACTATTAGCTAGAGAGAAACCTTTCTCAATAAGAGACTCTTGGGTACCACAAGTCAATCAGAAAAAAAGCAGAAGAGAGGGCTGTTTCTGAAAACTTCTCTTTTTGCTGAGTGTCTCTCAGTGAAAGCAGGGGTTTCTCTCCAAAACTGCAGTGCAGTGATCTGTTCCCACCTGTCTTTTGTACAGCAGATATTGGCACAGAGTTGAGTTCAAAAAGATATTTCTGACCTTCAGAGACAGGGGACTTAGAGGTGAATTGTGCTGTTTAAACTGAATTTATTGCATAGACAGGGAATGCAAGATTCATTAACTCCCAAGATAATGTAAGGAGAGGGATAAATGACTCCTCAGAACTGCAGGGAGCATGCAGACGCCTTTGGAGCACAGGAAGTCTGAATAGCTGTGTTTAAATCAGTAACAAGCATATCCACAATTCTAATTGTCTAGATCAAGAGCTCAGATTTGGGGCTTGGACCACTCCTCAGCTATTAAGGAGGGAGTCTACACTGTCATTCAAAAGCTCCATTACATCAAACACATCAGCCAGCTGATCTACCTCCAGTTACAACAGTGTCACTGCAGTAGCATTGATCTCAAGATCTGAGCACGCTGTGCAGAAATCAATGCTGTGCTGAGCCAGAAGAGAAGAGAGTTAGGCACCCTTTTGCCTACTCTTGAGCTCCTAAACTGCCCTGAGTTGGCTGGTGTTGGTAGCCCACAGAAATCTGGTTCTAAGCTGTATGTTTTGGGTCTGTCCAGTCAACTTTCAGTGTAAGCCAAATGTAAATGGCTGTGTGAAGTTGCATCTTTTGAAAGTAGACATGAAGGTGGCTACCTCTTACCCTCTCCAACTTTGAAATGATTTCAGCTTCTTAGCCAATTCCAAACAATGACAAAACAAAGAAAGGGGGAAATAAAAACCAAACCCCAAACAAACAACCATAAATTTGAACTCTTTTTGTCTTGCCGCTCTTTGGTTGGGAGCTGATATGACAATTTAGTTGTACAGCTATGACAGTGTTAAATTACATTTATTGAGAAATAGTTTTTGCAGCAATGCATACAGTTTATCTTGCTCACTTTTGTATGGACCTATAAGATTTCAGTGCAGCATTCCTTTCCAGGTTGCTGCTGTGCAATCTGAGATTTATTCATCAAATTAATGTCTGATTCTGCTTGGGTCTTCCACAGTATTCTCTTTTCTTTTGTTTTTATTTTCCACATGTTGCTTTCATCCTGCCTTGGATCATTTATTACTATTCAGTTAATTCCCTTTAGCAGAGTGGCAAATGAGACTGGCACTGAAGGTATGCCTGCTGCTGCTTCCCAGCAGCTTTTAATGTCATAATTGCAGCAGAGGACATTGTGAAAATGAAGTTAATCCTTGTAACACAGTATGTCTGTTAGATATACGAAAAGTGATTGTGAGTAAGCCTGTATCAGGTATAGGTCATTAAATTAAACTCACTTCCTTTAATTTAATACGTTATATAGGCTCTGTCAGTTGCATGAATCAAACCTGAAATTATTATGTGCAGTAAAACCAGGCACACTGTTATATCTTATAAATTCTTTTCTTTAGAGGAAAACTTCTGAAAACAACAGCCATAAGAAATGTTGCATGTAACAGTGATTTTAGAAGGTTCCATTGTTCCTCTTTACCCTTGCTTGCTCTCCCTCGTACCTGTTGTAGCTACACATTTAAAAGTTCCTAGCTAGGTTCTGCAATTCCATACATGGCAGAGACAAATTTATCACCCATAGGTCCAAGTTTCCTAAAACTCAGGGGCACAAACTCCTCTGAAAGAGATACCATGAATTTTCAGACTAGGTGAAGTCTACTGAAGCCTCCAAAGAGATGTTGTTAGGAAATTGCTGTGTGGGCATGATGTGAGTGAGTCATGAGACATCCTGTGTGTGTCATGAACCTGCACGAGATCAGTGAGCACAACAGGGCAGTGAGTGCAGTCATGCCTTGGTGCACGTCTGTGCTGGAGACGTGTTGGGAAGTGTCTTCAACAAGAAGACCCCACCAATATTTTTGCAGCTTCTCTAAAAGTCTGCTGAATGATTTAATAAAGTTTTTTTTTTAAAATAACATAACCATTCAGCAAACATAGTGCCAAGTACTTAATAGCTTAATACTAAGGAAGGCAAGATGAGGACATGTCAGTAAAGATCTCATTTTGTTATGATTTAAAGTTTATTCCTGTCACAAAATGTATTTTGGTAGCTTGCTGAAAGCATAATTTTGTCATATTCCACTCCGTTCCCATGAAAAGATACCCTAAGCTAAGCTGTTAACTGAACCCAGAGAGGGAGAAATAAAACCAGTTAGAGCAAGGATGAAGCAGCAGAACTGCCCTCTGAACATATGTGAATACTGCATTATGGTAATCCCTGGATTTAAGAGATCAGGATCTCAGAGACAAGTGCTGACATCTTTTGTATCTCCACACTCAGTTTTCCACAAATGCAGGACTTCAGGTAGATGATCTGAACCAATTAATTCTTTCAATTAAAAAAAACAATGCACATGCTAATTCAAGAGTTCCTATACTCTGAGCTTACAGCACATGGGCAAATGGAAATGCCCAGTTTTGATAATGGGATTGTGTGTAATGCTTCTAAGTGTTTTAATGGCTGCTGAAAAGGAGAACACTTAGCTCTCCATGTTGTCTGCAGCTTGGGGAAAATGACTGTGCTGAGCAGGAGTGGCATTGGTGTGACCCAAAGAGTGAGAGGTGTTGCGGACTCAGGACCCGTTTTGTACACAGGGAAGTCAGTGGGAATGCAAGCTGTTTAAACATAAGAAAATCTAATTGCTGGAAATCATGTGATTGCTTACAATTGCTTAGAGAAGCTCTGAAATTAAAAATTGAAAATATATCATGTTAAGGCACTGATATATAACCTTGACACAAGGAGGTACTTTTGGCAGAAGCATAGTGTAAACAAGAAGTACATGGAAAGCCACTGCCTTAATGAGCTATCAGTCTTGGGCTCCTGACAAGATGCAGTCAGAGAAGGAAGGAAACAAATGGACAAGAGCTGAAACAGAGAAGGATGTAGGAAGCATAAAGCTTTTTCATGGACATGCTGTATGCATAATATCACAGCGAGCAAGGGGGCCCTGGGAGTCTCCTGCTTCATGTTGTGGCTTTTTTAGGCACAACTCCCACAGACTTCTGAAAGGGTTTTATCTTAAACAGAACCATGGAGGGGAAATTGGGGCTCATCACAAAACGATGCTCAGGTGTGTGCAAATGAATCGACGTGCTTCCCACTCTGCTGGCTTAGTGTTGGGGAAAAAAGAAAAAAAAGGCAAGAAAGCTTGGAAGAAACAAAAGCACAGCTTTTTGTAATTATAGATCTTTTTGAGTGAGCCTGAGCCCTCCCCTTTCCTTCCTTTACCTTCCGCTTCTCCTCCCAAAATAATAACACATTTTGCCAATAATTTTGAGGAAGTCTCAGTGGGCCAGATGGAATTCAAAGAGAGGGATCTAATAGAGTTTTGTTTCATTCTTTTTTTTCTCCTGATATTTTTTTTTCTCCATGCTCTGATTTCCTACATGCAATTTCTTTCTTTGGCTTATTGCATGACATGGAGATGGTGATGCAAAAATAGAAGTTAATGGTACTACCACTGTTTGTTTCTATTAACGTTTACATGTGAAATGAAGGCATTTTGGAAGAGAACCAGACTGGCCAGTAAAACCTTTCACCCTCATAAACTGTACATTTGGTTTGATTTTTGGCTTAGATCCCAGAACTTGTCACAAGTTTTATTATAAAGCTGTAGTTCAGCTAGAGTTTTGTTAGCTTCATTGCAACAGCTCCCCTCCTCCTCCTCCACAAAAAAAAAAAAAAAAAAAAAAAAGGAAAAAAAGTAAAAGCAGGCAGACCAGCAAGAAAAGCTTTTGTCCATTCTGAATCCTTTTCAAATTCTGGAGAAAATATACTAGAAAATGCAATTAGCAAGATAACTGTTTGACATCAGTCATCAGAATATAAATGAAGTTTATCTAAAATTTATAAAAAATATACATCACCTCCTTAAAATAGTCCAAGAGTGACTAATCACATAAACAATAAGGCAGTCACCAAGACTCAAGCATGTTATAACTTCTGAGAAAGCACAGGCTGAGAAATGTCAAAGAGGAGTCTACAGATTGACTGGAAATGATATGGACATCTGGAGAGAAGATTTTTTTTTATGTATGTACTTTCCCAAAAGGGTAATTTAGCCATGCATGAGTTCACTCAGGGAATAGATGCGGGGAAAAAAAAAAAAAAGAAAATAAAAGAAGAAAAAGGAATGGGTTATGATGAACAATTATAAAACGTTTGGTCTCATCCTGCTTTCATGCATCCTGTATCTCTCACACAATGAATCCCCTTGGTTCAGGACCAAGTACAAATGAGAGCAGTATGGGATTAATGATAATGGGATTTAAGGGGAAGGTTTTATAGCATAACCATCAATAATTTTTTTAACCTATTGCTGCAGACTGGATGGTTATAGAGAGGCTATGTAGATATTCTCTAAAAGATCAATTTGTTTGTAGCCCTTGGTTGGAATTTAAAACATGGTCTTGTAGCTGTGAGTCTAATTTGAGATGCAGAAGATCAAAGTTTGAATGTTGCTCCTGTCAGTCAATTCCCATGTGATCCTTGAGTAAGTAACTTATACTGCCTATATTTCAATTCCCTGTTGAAGTAATGGTAAACAGAAGATTTTATTTGAGACTTGTTTAGACTAATCTAAAAGGCTTAGGTCAGTTCTTAGAGTGTAGAAATTTTTAATCTTTTAAAAAATCTTCAGTCAAGAAATGTTCATTGGCCAGAGGCCTTAATTTTGATTGGGATTTATAGAAACCAGGTTCTTAAAGTATTTGATTCCCTTAAAATGCAAACAGGCACAATAACTCAATTTATTTCACAGTATTTTGGTGCCTAATTTCAACAGGAATAATCACAACCCAGTGCAATGCCACAATGATAGTGATTCCTTGTTTTCCCACTGGAAAATACAAGGTTACAACATTTTGAATTTGTTGGAGAACCTATTGAACTGAGTCCCATGTCTCCTTCAGTAGTTGTAGATGGGCTGTATAGAAACAAAGTATCCAGGGAGCAGGATTACTTGAAAATCTCTTTTTATGCAAAATGTTTACTGTTTGGATGTGAGCAGTATATTTTGTGGATGGAACGACACATGTTTTCTTATTGCCACTCTGGAAAACAAGAAGTTTGGCACAGCATCATTTAAATCTGATTCCCATGCCCAGGCTATGGCTGGTAATGGCTGTGGGCCGCCACAGTAATGTCTGAATCCTCTCTGGGGAGCTGTGCTGGAAGCTTCACCTGGTTGGGACCAAGCATGAGCCTGGTAGAATTATTGTCATTACTGGTGAGTAAATCACTCCCAGAACTTGTCCTTCACTCCTTCCCAGAGAACAATATCATCTTGTGGTGCTTTGCTGTGGGTCGTGTAATGGAAAGTTGGTAGTGCATCAGTGGCATCCACCAGCAACCTACAGAATTGAGATTTTGTGTGGCAGGTGAAGATGGTACACACATGATCACCAGCAACCTACAGAACTGAGAATTTGTGTGACAGGTGAAGATGGTACACACATTATTGTGCACATGTTAGCTTTAAGCAAGGAGGAGACTCAGCTATGGATGAAGTGCAGTGCAGTAAGTTGCTACTGAATTTAAGTTCACAAGCAAAGCATGTAACTCTCAAGGAGTCCTTAGTGAGCACTGATTTGCAAACTTTAATCTGATAATCAGGAATTTTCAAATTGTACTTGAAACTTTGCTCGGATTACAGGTAGCGAATGCAAAAGTAAAATTGTGGTGGACTTGTATATATCAATAGGAGGAAATCAAAGTGAATGAAGAAACTGAGAGCCCACCAGTGTAAGGCATAGCACATATTCTGTGCTGTGTTGAGAATAAGATTGTTTTAACAGTCAGCAGGAGCCAGAGCCTCAATACCTCTAAAAATCTGTCTCTCTGCTTTACATTCTTATTGCTTTCTTTAAGGGGGAGGAATGTTTGAAGGTCACAGAATTGGGCCATTTGTGTAACCAGAACCAGATGATGAATTACTTTTTTAAGGATTCTCATTCTCTGAAAATTTTATCCCAGAAAAGCACAAGGACACACAAAGTCTGTGGTTGAAATTAAATTATATTAAGATTACAGAAATATTGCACATCACAGTTCTATGGGAAGTGGCTTTTCATTGTTTAGCATAAGAGAAAAAAAGACTAACAAGTTAGGCTACACAGCTGGTGTTTGTGCTGTGTAACTTGTTTTACAACAAACCTTTAAATATTGTACACAAGCTGAAAGAAGATATATTGGAAAGACTCAGACTGAAAAGAAATCAGTTAGCACAATTAACATTCAAGCTTGATTAACTGTCATTTTAGTGTAAAAAACCCTCACTCTCCATTCTTTCATGCTATCCCCTACAAAAAATTTGGAACTCATCACTGGAAATATCACCTCAAAAATCTTTTTCAGCTTGCTGTTATTATAACCAAAGATGTATGTACTCATTGGAGCAAAATAAAAATGAATTTAATTTTTTTTTAAATCAGAAACAGACCCAGATGAGGATTTCAAAATTATGAGAACACTTTTTTTTTTTAATATAGATTTCTGGTATGTTCTAGGAAAAATGCTGATTATTGTCAAATGTGGAAGACTGGATTGCAAAGCCCATTAAAACCTCTGGGAAAACTGAAAACAATTTTGATGTGCTTTGAATTAGGCTCTCTCTAGAACAGTCTCTGGACATAGTGCATGGAATGGACTGAAAAGTATCTCATTGTGCTGCCCCAAAGGCTCTGTTTTTCATGGTAAACTAATGGTTTTGAGCACTGTCAAACAATCTGTTTCCTTCTTCACACATTTTTGGCCCAGTTTTGGTTTGTGCTGTCCAGCTTCTGCCTGTTAGTGACCAAACATTTTTTGGGTGACTGTTGTGGAGCTGAGGCTCTTCTCAAGTTGCTACTGGTGTGGCAACTGGATTTAAGTACAAGGACTGGGGCTTGTAATGGGTGTCCAGACCATTCCAATGCCATTCATCCTCAGAGCCAGAGAATGGTTCTGGACAAAATAACAGGCCAAAGGTTTAGCAGGAGGGAGGCTCTGTCAACTCTTATCCAAAACCCACTTTTTTCAATGAAGTATCTGTTTTCAGTTTGGTTTACTGTGGAGCTCTATTGTAGTTTCTCATTTCCCTTTTCAGTTTCCAGTGCCCTTGTTCAGCATGTGAGTTGATCCCAGCAGCAAATGGCAATGGAGGGAGCTAAACAATACTGCAATGGACAGAATTATGCAGAGCTTGTATGTCTTCTGCAGGTCCTCAGCTGTGTGTCTAAAATCCCATCCCTTGGTTATGTTTCTAGGAGCTGGCCACAATAATCCAGGATGAGGGACTGGTGCCACACCAGGCATTTGCTTTTCCAGACCTTGGTTGGACACTGCTGGGCAGTGCACCATTCTGGCTGGGACTCGAGGTGAGCAGCAGTGCCATGTCCTCCAGGGTGAGCCACTCCACAGCTCCCTTAGAAGAAAGCAAATCCTCAGCTACTTCTGGACTGCTTTCTGGGGGTGTTGTCTTACCCTCCCTCAACACCAGGAGCAGGATGAGTCCAGAACTTTTAGAAGCCCCATTCTTCATAAATGCCACGGAACGGGCTTTTTACAAGGTAGAGTTTGAAGACTTTTGATATTCTGAAAGGAATCCCTTTTGCAGGGAGCAGCATTGCATTAAAAAGACAATTTTGTTCTCTCAATGGAGTAAGAGCAGAATAGGAGTTTCTGCAATTTTTCTGTCTCCTGTAGCCTTGTTATAACACAGTCCCCCTGATGCTTCTGGTGATGATAAATAAATGAATTTATATGTTGTGCTCTTACATTCTCGGTACTGAGGAAACAGAACAATAACATACTCTTGTCGATACAAGCACTGGCCTGGGAATTGACTAATTAACATAAAGTTCAGCCCTGCAGGGACATTTCCAGGTTCATTTCTTGCTGCCTCAGCAAACTACAGGGTTTGGGCTGTTAACTACTTTCAGATGCTCTTTGTCTTTCAAGAAAGAAATAAAGAACATCCACATTGCTTTAGGCAAGTTAATGATTCTAAAGAACACTTACCTTTTTACCACATGCTTCATGGCAGATTAAAATCCTGAAGGAGCTAAGGATTATATACCATGTACAGTCCTTTGGCAGAAAAACATGCATTCTGAACTCAAAGTGAATGGCTGAATGTGACATTTGCATTCATTGCTTTTCCAGACCTGCATACCGAGAATGTTTGATTTTACTCAAAAGAGTACCAAAGCAGTGGTTTTGTAGGTGCTTTGATTTCTCAGAATCTCGTAAGGTTATGACAAGCAGTTTACAGTGGGTACTGAGGAAATTGCAGAAACTTGTATAATCACTGCTGTAAAATTAAAACAAAATCTGGCCTAATTTGCAAAGAGAAGATGTGTCTAAAATTTTGAGAAACTCATATTATTTGTCTCGTGTGTGATCATATTTATGTGAAGTATGTACTTTTCATTCACATTCTTTTCTTTGGACCACAAAGCTAAAGTTTCCTGTATACAGGAAAAATATATGAGAAAAGGAAAAATTCAAATTAAATTAAATCTTAATTTCACCAGTAAAGAAAACCTCAATGATTTTATTCCTTTTCTCTAGATTGCTAGATTTGCTCTGCTCCTTGTACTGCTTATTATTATTAATCTATTATTAATGGATGTCTGCCTATTGCTGCTATTTATGAATGAGCAAAACCCCATTTTGTAACTCATAGAAATTAACTGCAGAATGGAACAGTAGAAAAATTTTCTGACAGAGGGTTGAAAACTGTTTGGTGGGTCCTCAAGGGCTGCAGCTAAAAGGACTCAGAATTTACGTGTGAGTGAGGACAGATACTTTGAAAGTGTTCTGTTAGAACAGAAAAATAAGTGTATGCGCAAAGTGCACCTTGGAGAAAGCCAGCACCAGGGTGCATGCAGATACATGCAGATACCCAGAGCTCTGTTTTGTACACATGCTTGCTTGTTGCTGCATGAATACGCTGATTTTTTGCAGGTACTTCAGGCATGACTATCAGAAGACTGGGTGTGTGACTATCAGAACAAGACATTAAAGTTACCCCAACACATCTGATTCTGATGTATAGGTTTCACAAGCTTTATCCATTGGGTATGTGTGACAGCCTTTTTTTTTTTTTTTTTTTTTTTTCACAAATTTCAAATACAGTGCAATGTTTGCTGAAAATAGACAAAACCCTGGGAAAACATGCACTGTTTCACTCTTAATTACCCTGGAAAGATTTAATTTGGGTCACTGTGGCTTTAAGTTTCAAAATAGCAGAGTGGATTGAAGGGAACTTTAAAACAAACTAGGAGAACTTACAGAAATCAGGAAGGTAAGGAAAGTGAAATCTTATGTGGAGCCAGCAGATAGTTGGGGCTGTCTGGACAGGGTGACACTTCAGAAAAGGACAGACTCACTGTAGGAGATGAGTGACCACAGGATGTGGAATCAGAGGCAGAGAAAGGATTGCTGCAGCAGTGTTTTGAAGAGGATGAGGCACTAAGTGTCAGTCTTGGGGTGATCACAGAAACACCAGCCTTGTGCCCCCCTAGCACTTGGGACTGCACCGTGTGTCTGTGAAAGTCACTGAGGATC
Source organism: Rhipidura dahli (assembly GCA_013399225.1). Taxonomy (NCBI): domain Eukaryota; kingdom Metazoa; phylum Chordata; class Aves; order Passeriformes; family Rhipiduridae; genus Rhipidura; species Rhipidura dahli. The sequence continues at coordinate 413,066 of VXAC01006820.1, read as the reverse complement.
TTTATTTCCTCTGATGCCCATCCACACGAGCACTGGCAATTTACTACTGCCACCATCTACTGTTACAACAACTGGTGTGCTAGCTGCAGAGGTCTGTGCCATAGATTTCAGTACTTTCAGCCCTGCTGATTCTGGGAGCCAACAAATGCAAAGACGCCAAAAACACGCTAATGAAATCCTAGTATTCCTCTTTAGTTACATGTAATTAGATACCACTCTCATTATCAGTATAATAACTTTTGATTAGTTTAGTCTGCCTTTAGTACACTGAAAAGCTTAAGGAAAGCTAGGCCTAGGCAACTAGGTTTTATTTAACATTCCCTGGAGATTCTTCCTGACACACAGCGGCTGTGGCTGTCATACAACGGCAGTACACTAAAACAGAGGCAACTGTGCATTTTGCCTTTATTGTCAGGAAGTGTCAGAAGTATTAATAGCCTAAATTTTGCTAGCTAGCTTAAATTCTCACACTGCAACCTTGTGCATCAGCTTTTTTTTTTTTTTTTTTTTAACCACAGATGGTCATTTATGTAACATGGTTGGAAACTGTGGCTGTGTTCCACAGCAACAGGAAAATGGGATACATCTGCACTGTGTGGGGAAAAATACAAATGAAGTAGAAGCTATGCAAGCATTTAACTTACAGGGAAACAGGACTGCGATAAGCCCTGGACTACATGAGCAGGAAGAGAGTGTCAGCCTCACCCATGCCCTGAAAAAATGGTCACATTCGTGGGCTACTCTATTGTACTGAGTGGAAGTTTGTTTATGTGGGTCCTTCCTTCCCTCAGGACTTCCTCTGGGAGGAAATGCCGTCACTGTTCAGTAGGGGTCAATTGTTATGCATTCAGAACTCAAACATAAAATAGTATCACTGAATTCAACAAAGTGGAAAGGAATAAATAAGATTTGTTGATTTACATATTTAGAAACATACCACAGTTATTCTTGCTCACCAATATTTTTAGAGAGCTGAGAAAAATCATACAAGTTGAATATCTGGGATAATATTGTTTTCTGTGTCTCCCAAACACACTACTCAGTATTTGACAAATGTCACTTTTTTCAGCTCTGCTATCTGCCTGTGGCTGATGTGGGAATATGATTTAAATGGAAGACAGCTAAAAAGACTGCAACTTTAAAACCAGAGCTCTGCTCTTATGAGAATACTCAGCCAAGTTGGTTCCATGTCTTGGACCAACCTGCTCTGACTCTGAGTTGCTCTGGATGAGCACTTTTCTTAGGACATATTTGCAGCTGAGGCATCTCTAGAGTTTTACTCCTTTTATTGTGATAAAGCAGGAATATTGTTTGAGATAAAAGGAGCTAATACTGGCATTACTTTGCCTTTCTCATTGTGTTGTCAGTCAAACAAAACTCTGAAAGAGACTTGTGGATGGGGAATACACTGAGGTCTTGGATTGACAGAGCAACAGAACAGCAGAGGTTGGAAGAGCTCTCTGCAGATCAGCTTATCCTACCTGGGTCAGGCAGGGTCAACTAGAGCAAGACTTTGTCCACTTAGGTTTTGTCTCCAAATAGGGGAGACTCTACAACCTCTCTAAGCAACCTGCTCCAGTGTTTCGTCACCTTCATGGTAAAAAAAAAAAAAAACAACTTTACTCTTTTGTTTAAATGGAATTTTCTGTATTTTCATTTGTGCTTTTTTCGTTATCCAGGTGCTTTGGTCAGGCTCATGGTAACTGTGCTGTTTTGAGAGCAGCCATACTGGAAGGCAGACAAAGGCATACTCATGAGTGTGGTTGGTAAGCCCCAGTTCGTTCCCCAGTCACAAGAGGTTGTGAGCAAACTTGCCCTCTTAGGTGAGCAGACTTTCTCTCCAGAAATACGCTGGATCACATTCTTTTATCTATTTTATCCATTAGGCTGTGGGATACCTGAAAACATAGTGACATTGGGAACCAACCAGGATCCACAGCAGTCTGCAGGGCACATATTTATTTGTCCAGAGAGGCACCACAACCATGACCAGAAGTCTCTTGACAGCCTGTCTCCTGAGGTGTCAGTGACCACAAAGTCCTCCTCCCTATTGCACGATCTAGACTAAAAGTAAGTTGCTAATCCTCTCTCACACAGATTTTCCTGAGAGTGCAGTAAAACAATCAGCAGGACAAGAAACGGACATTTAGTTTTTCCAGTGGAAAACTTAAGAATCCTTCTCCAAGGGAAATACAAAAAATAGAGGATATCACAACATTACGAACTGGTGTCAGCCTCTCTTTTAGATAAAGCACCACAATCTAGGACTTATTTTTTTCGGGTTAGGGACCTGATCCAGCACGTTTAAACCAATTCCTTCCTCCTTTTCACCTTTCTCTGCCTCTCCCTCTCCCTCCCCAGGACACAGGACGCAAAGAAGCACCCAGACTTTCAGCGCAGGAATAAGCGGAGGGGCTTTCCTTCCACCCACGCTCGCATCCCCTCTCCGCCCGGCCGCGCCGCCGCGCTCCGGGCCGTCCCGGGCCACCAGCCCCTGCATCCCCTCTGAAAGAATGTCGCCTGTGAGGCAGAAATTCCCACCCTGGGAATCGTGCCTGTGTGTCGCACAACAAAGGCCACGGCATTGTGTCCCTGTTAAGCGGGTGTTAAAATGCGCATATGTTGCCAGGGCTATTGCAGGCCAGGGCCCTTTTAGGAAGCGGAGGTTTTTCCCGGCCGCTGGCTGCTCTGAATCCCCCATATTAGCACATTAGCGCACATGCGGCCGCTTTATCAGATTAGCTCCACTTGTCACAGATTAGTTCACCCTGGGAAGGAGCCGCAAAGGTACCTTTGACCAGTCATTCAAAGGAGCCAGAAAAGTTTGGTGATTTTTTTTCTTTTTTTTTTTTCCTTGTCTTCAGCCATCAGAGTGCAAAACAAATTAAAAGAAAAGTCTCTTTCTGTATCTCTCTCCCCACCACCTCATTTTGGTAATGGGATAAATAAAGTATAGGTACTACGGTGGACTACACAGAGACATATTAATGGGCACCTAATATTCATCTAGAAAATATTTATTTAACCCCTTGAAAGCACTGATGTGTTTTCTTTCCTCACCAATGTCAATAGACCTTTGAGAAATGACCTTTCTGAAGCTCAGAGTGGATTTTTAAAAATGTTTTGTTTCTGTCTCCCCCTTCCCCTCCTTTTTTATTATAGTTCGTTTGCAGCGTGGTTCAGTGGTCTCTATTCTACAGATTAGGGGTGGGGGAGAGCAAAAGACTTGCTAATGGCTCGTTACATTATTTTTTTAACCCATTTTGCTCCTTAAAAGGTTTTGATAGCTGGTAAAACAAACAGTGACTCAAAATACCTTTGGTATGACTTGCAGTCTACAGAGGTATTAAGACTGAGCCTACAGAAGACAATAAGGTCTTGGAGGTTCAGTGACAGCAGAGATTGCAGCAGTCGTCTCTGAATGAGCTTGTGGTGAAGGAGGCCTAGAAAGCTACAAAAACATACAGCTGAAATTGCTGGTTTGCAGTCACACCTTTGGCACCAAAAAAAAAAAAAAA